>NDGN010963560.1:0-12354 GCA_002564285.1 Tympanoctomys barrerae | reverse complement strand
CCTGAGGCTGACAGCTTTGTGAAAGAAGACACTTAAAGAAGTGAGCTAGGGCGGGGCACCCAATACGTTTTCTTCTTAAGTCATTGTTTTTTGAGACAGGCTCTCTCACTGCATAGTTCAGACTGGCCTTGAACTCATTTATGTAGGTCAGGTTGGCCTCAAATTTAAATCCTCCTGCCTCAGCCTCCCTAGTGCTGGGATTACAGGCATGTGCCACCACATCCAGCAGGTAGATATGCTGACAAAGGAACCTCCCCGCCCCCCTTTGGCTGTTGTCCCTGGCCTGGAGAGTAGGCTGCCAGACCACACCCCCAGACCTAGGCTGTCACTGTTGGGGTTGGGGTCTGGCAGCTGCCCTAGACCTCAGGAGGCCCTCGGGGTGCAGGTTAGTTTGCCACTACTGGGAAAGGCATATCATAGCGGTGAACCTGAGCCATCCAGAAAAGATGAGATGACAGTCAGTAGTACACTGCTTAAAAAAACAGAGAAGTAGGAAGGATATATATTGCATTTTAAGTGGATTGGAATCAAAACGTCTAAAATAAAAACTATTAACAAACAAGCTAAGCTTGGTCTACTTGGCTGAACGAGTGCCACCACCTTAGCTTCCCACCACGCTTGCTGCCCACACAGTAGGTTTTCTTTTAGATGATGGCTTTTAAATGTGTCTTTGACAGCTTGATAGGATATGACACAGATTTGAGAAAACAGTTAAAGAAATAGAAGTTTCTGTAGAGTTAACACTACTGCGTGCGGAAGACATAATTTGTGAATAAGCCACTCTGTGGCATGGGAAAATTAGGACATTTTAATCTTAGCTTGTTCCTACTAGGATACTCCTGAATCAGAGGCAAAGCACTCAAATTTCAGCATTCCCAGCAAGCCTTAATTATGCAAGGACTTTTTTAAAGGGGATTTCCAGGCTGTACCCCAGAGCTACTGACCCAGAATCTCTGGAGCCAAGGTTTGGAAATCTCAATAAAAAGAAGCAAGGTAATCAAGAACATAATCAAGTCTTACTGCTGTACCTTCTGGTTTAGGGAAGACTCCCCCTGGTTAGGTGAGAGTCAGCGGTGTAGTGAACGCAATCTTCAAGACCAAGCGTGAGGTGAAACACCACACCCCGATTTACAGAGCTTTCCAATTTCCATGGTGTAAAAACTCCCACAGGAGCTGACTTCGAGTTTCCAGAGCGTAATGACAGGTACGGAATGGAGCAAGATCCAACTGATACCCTCTAAATCTTCCCTTCCTACTCAGGACAACTGGAACGTGCTACTTAACCTCTGTGCTTCAGTTTCCTAGCTGTAAAACCTGATGAAATTAATATTCCCCTCAGAAGGCTAATTTTAGAAGTAAACTATTATTTACTACACACAAACAATGTACCTATAGTACCAGTATGTATTGTGTGTTATTACTTTCTATGTTCTTTACTTATTAAAACATTGATTATAATTTTAGCTATAAAAGAACATATTGATCAACTGAAAGTTCAGCATGGAGCGAAGCCATTAATAATGATGCAGTAATGAGTTTGGTGTGCTAATCACGTATTTTTGAATACCAAATAATTACTCAAGTATCAAAATAAAGACATGTGTTTCTGCATTAAAAATCATCCAGTAGCAGGGAAGTGTCGAAAAATAGAGCCTCAAATCTCAGCTCCGCCGATGACCAGCTTGTGGTCCTGAGCAAGGGAAGGTATCTGTGCCCCAGGTTCTTTATCTGCAAAGTCTGATTCTTGGAATGGTTTCGACTAAAGGGCTTAGACATTTTAGGGAGTGCTTTCTGAGGTCTGGGTGCAGCACGTAGCACTTACACCTAGACTGCATGGCATCGGTGGGAAACGCACCACTCCTGGGAAAAAGCTGCATCGTATTTGCCTCTCTGCAAGGTGGAAATTCTGTTTAATTCTGGTTTCTTTTTTCTTTATTCATTGCCCAATAAGACTTCTAACATAGCAGGCATCCGTGAATGACTCCGGGTCAAGGCCCTCGCCTGTTATCTCACACCCCTCTGGCTCCACCTTTACATTGACTGCGAACCTGGCTTACAGGAAACACGATGCTGGCTCACAGGAAGCTGTTGATGTTGGGCTCTGTGGGACTCCTTTACAAGGCCCCTCATGTAGTTCATCCTGCCAGAGGCTGCTGCTAGCGCGATGGCCAGATCAATCTTCTCCTTGTGTGGGGGGCAGGTCTACCGGTCCCTGTCCATACCTTGCTGTGGACATTTCCCCTCTGCTTCAAAGCCTATGGAAAACACTCAGACACCACACCTTTGTGTTGGGAGCTTAGAATCTCAATCTCTGTCCTTGCTGGAGGTCAGTGGACAGCTGCTGAGGTCTGCAAATGCATCCGGCTTCCATCCTGGGTGGTAAACTACCATCCTCATTCCCACCACATGCACCTTTCCCTGCCCAAAAGTGTGGTGAGCGCCACGTGTGGTGTGCAGGGCCATTTAATCTGCACAGCTGACCCACGGGTTAGGCAGCCCTATCGCCGTGTTAAAGATGGAGACATTGGGCCCTTGAAGGGGAAGTTTATACCCTGAGCCTTGACAAAGTAAACCGCCCAACTTTCTTCCCTGCTGCAGGGCTGTAAGCCTTTCCTGCTCTCTGCTCTTCTACCTACACAAGGAACCAGAGGTCCCTTGATGAGAAGTACTATATAAATTCAAAGCATGATTATTGATTGTACATTCTTGCATTAAACAAACAAAATGTATGCTAATGCTAAATTCACTCCAATTTTCCATTTTGTCTTCCTTTGAGAAATAAGCCAATAAACCATTACACACTTAGCTTCCCGGGGAAATGAATTTAAATGTTAATATAAATCCTTTTAGAAAAAAACAAATTTTAACAAATAAGTATTTGAACAAGGAGGCTACTTAACCACGTTCAGAATGAGACAGGTTCAGTACGAGGCCCTCGGCAGCTGTTGAGATAAGCTCTCTAAATTTAATATTTTATAATAGACTCACACTTCTTTTGTTAGAAATAGAGAAACAGAATCATTTTCTTCCCCCCTTTATTGGAATATATTTAAATCTCTCCAATTTTGTTTTGCTAATAGGCAGGACAAAGTCTGTCTATAAATGTATCCTGGTTTATCGCAGGTAATCCCACACTTTAGCATTCATGTGTAGAACTTAACCTCAATTTAAATGTAAATTTTGGGCACCTTGGAGTGCTTTATCTGTCAACTTTGAGGGCTCTCTTCATTAATGAGCCCTGCACTAATTACAAGCAGTTTTTGGAAGGTTTTCTTAAAACAATTGCAGCATGGACCCCAAAATGAACAAATTCTGAAATTATTTGTTTAAAAAAATACTGGTGCCCTTGTGCAAATTTCTAGCTCAGTACTCTACTCCCGAGGTGTCTACAGGAGAGGAGTTGGGCCAGAGAGAAACAGAATGAGAGGGGCCAGAGAAAGCCAAGAAAATGCAAGGGCCGGGGGCTTCCCAAGGGCCCCCTTCTCCCACGTGAAAGAAACCATGCCCTCTTTTTTGGAAAAAAAATTCCCACCATGGGGCAGCCCAGAGTGGGTCTCTTTCTGATGATCCAAGTTAGGAATGTACAGTGGAGCAGCAACAGGGGAGACCGCGCCACAAAGTGCGATGAAGGAAGGAAACCCTAAACTCGAACACAGCAGCAGCCCCCTGAACAGCAGGCTGAGATACTCACAGGCACGTCCACGTACTTGGAAGCGGCCTTCACCTAAGGAGAAAAGCAGAGACCGAAGTGAGGTGGGCGTCCACGTCTTACGTTTCACACCCCGACGCGGCATCGCGCTCAAACACTATGCCGGCTATGACACTGAACAAACAAAAAGCTACTAAACACAAAATCTGTTTTGCCATTTTTTAAAAGCCGTAACCGCCGCTTTGGGGAAGAGGGGGAGAGAGGGAGGGGGTGGGACTCAGCGCACAACTTTCCGGATTCTGTCACCAAAGTGGCAGCTTCGCATTTTCCTCCTTTACAAGGAGGGAAAGTGACTCTAATTAAATCCAGCTGATGAGTGAAGGCTTCACGGGTCCAGAAAAGCTGCTAAAGACAGCTGCACGTGATCCTTGCATCTTGTGTAATTATTATTAGGCCCAGGTTGTCCCAATGAGCTTGGGTACTTGTTTCAGCTGAACTGGATCCTCCCTAGAAGGCTCTGTGGCAGGATGGCGGCCTCTACCCAGGGGGACCTGCTCTCTGAGGCTGGGGTACCAGAGCCCTGTAAAACTCTCCCAAGGCTATAGTCCTGCCTCCTGATTTTAGGTGCCAAAAGCACCCCATGGGGAAGTTCAACAAATGGCTATGAGATTCATTTCCAGTTTGCGGGGATCGGGGGGGAGGTACATTGTGGTGTTTGAAGCTCAGACCTGGGTTCGAGTCCAGCTGTACCTCCCACTGTGTAAGCCTGAGCAGGCTACTTTGTCTCTCTGCGCCTCAGTGGCCAGATCTGCACAATGGAAATATGCATGCTGCCTATTGCTCAGGCCGATATAGGGGCGACGAGTGAGTGAACTAGGCACCCTGGAGTGCGGCCCGCACAGAGCCAACAGAAGCTAAGTATCTGGGTGAGCACTGGGTGCAGCAGGAAGTCAACCAACAGCTGGGCTCGAGGAAGAGCGCCGCAGGGCTGACGTTGGATGTGGGTGCGTTCTCTGTGGGGCAGGCTCCACACGTTCCTCTGGGCACTAATGAGTCTGCATTTCGGGCCGGGGAGGGCTTCCTGCCACCCGGAGGCCTGTTTACTCTGCAGGTGCCTTCCTCTGGCTCTCTTATCTGGTGGACAGCGATGTTACTCATCACCGTCTCCGCCAAGGGGCTCCAGGGGAAGCGCTCAGTGGAATCGTTTCCCCTGCGTCTCTTCTTGGCAGTGCTTTTCCAAATCCCACTGACAGCAGCCCGTGAGCTAAGAGTAGGGTAGAAGAAGCGCCGCATTTAATGAAAGCTTCTGTAGGTGCCTAAACTATTTGACCCTGGGGAGCCCATGTCCATGCCTTTAGCCTGGTTCTTAGATTTAGAAGAGGGAGGCACGGCTGTGTGCTCTGTACAGCTGGTAGTCCGGTCAGGTGAGAAGACAGCTGAGGAAGCGCCTGGGGAAGGAAGGTGGCTGGCAGCGTGGATACATCCTGTCAACTTGAAGTCTAGAATACTAAGGAGGCACCTCAGCTGTTCTACATCCTGGGGAGAAAGCGGCATGCCCATCCCACTAGGATGTCGTTCATCCTGTCAATTTGAGACGTTTAAAAGTTGAACGAAATGATTCAGCAGGGGCCAGGGTCCTCTCTTTGTAGACACCCTCGGCTTGTGGAAGAGCCGCGGAAGAGCAGCGGCGAGGGCAGGTCCGCACACGCGGCACCGCGCAGCTAAGGGAGGAGAGAGGCGGGCTCTCCACTCCTGTGCTTTGGCCGCCTTTGCTGACTTCTGTCTCCTTGAAGTGCGAGCTAAATAAACCTTTAATATCTTCGTGTTGGGTGTTTGATATTTTGTCTCAGAAATAAGAGAAAGGTAACCAAGACGGGCGACGCGCGATTAGATATCGGGAGGGCAAAGCTTGCTTTCTTCGCGGATCGCTGGCATCGCGGATCGCAGGGGCGCTCTTCTGTCCATTTAGGCCAGGTCTGCCGCCTGGGAAAGGCCACAAGCGCCGAGGACACGCCCTTCCCTGGCTGTCTCCCACGGGCTGCTTTGGTACCGGGCTTAGAAGGGCTCTCAGGGTCGGCCAGTGCAGGAAGGAGAGAGGGCTGGTGGCCAGCTGGGGCGAGGGACGGCCAGACCGAGAAGCCTCTTGGTCCCCCCAGAGCCGCTGCCTTCACATAAGAGCTGACAGCCTGTAAAGTGCCCCGGGGAGAAGGAAACCATTTGGGGTCCTTAAAGGGACGAGACGGGTTTTCTGTCTTGCACAATAATTCCTAAGCTCCAAATCTTTCCTCAATATTCCTGCTCCAAACTTTACAGCAAGCTAAAAGATAGCTTATTGTTTTCCTCCCCCAAGTCTCTCCAAATTGGTACAAAATCTGTCAATTTGATGATACTTTCACCTCGCCAAACATTTTGGTGAACTCTCCTGCTTCAAGCCGACCCACACTGTGGCACGTGTGTGTGGGGCGGCTACTAACCACGCCCACTTCAGCGGAGAAAATGTAAATTCATCCCAGCTAAGGAGTTTGTTTGCTGAGGCTCCCAGTCAGCAGGCAGCGAGGCCAGGACCTCCACGTGGTCTTCTGGGCCCAAGCTCCTCTGAACCTTACAACTCTCAACGTTCAGCTCCTTACGACTAGACTCCCAACTCCCAAGCACCTGTGGCCAGAGCAGGTGCCGAAAGCTACTGTCCTCAGCTCGGTGTCTCCTCCTCAGCTCTGCGCGCTTGATGGCAGCTGGTGTGCGTTTTGCTACAGCTGAAATGATCAACCTTTAAACACGCCCACTCTCCCTTTATCACCAACATGCAGTTCCAACGCAGAGAATGACACCAGTCAAATTCTGCTTCTTTCCAGACAGGTTGGGGGAGCTGAAGCCCTCCCGTGTCATGAATGAAAACCGTGTTCCCTCCTGCCTGCGCAGCCCCCGGCCTCGCAGACTCATTCCTTCAGCTTGTAACTTGTGGCTTGCGCTTAGCTTTGGTGAGCGTCCTCTCACTCGCGGAGGAAGGGTGTAAGGCAGCTCTGGGCAAACGGCGGTCCTGTCGTTATTTAGAACAAGGTACAGTACCAGCTGTCATCCAGCTTTAGGATGGCACTGATGAGTCCAGAAAAACATTTCACAAAGACGGAAGGGTGTCTTGTCTTGGAAAAGGCAGAACTAACGGCAGGGAAACCATAGTCTTCATGGAGTTCGCTGAAGAGCCTCAGTGCAGGACTGAACTGGGCCGTGGTTGCTCCAGAGCACAGAATCAGGAGGAAAGAGAAAAGTGACAGGACTTCGAATGGGACGCAAAAGCCAGCTGAGTCTGGCACGCAGGGCCACACCTGGTGCAGATGCCCTTGTGTGCTGGAGAAGCCCAGCTCCTGTGGGAAGATGCTCTCACCTTGTTGCTTTGTCCAGGGGAGAGGCCACCTCTCGGGCTGCCTGCTGTTCTCTGAGGCTGGCCTTCTGGGAGAGCGACCAGCGGTGTGGTGTTCTCTAAGGAAGGCAGGCTGGGATGCCACAGAGCGAGAGCCAGCGGGAACCGGGCGCCAAGCTGCGACCTCGGGGGCCCTTTTCTGCACGGCGGTGGCCCCACTATCTCTGAGCATCACTTATTTTAAATATGTGTAGGAGTATGTCTTGCTAGCTGCAGTTTAAGAACAGATCCTCCAGACCCACCTGGGCTTTGGAATTGTCACCAGGAAATAAGCACACAGGCTCATCAATTCGACCATAGCCTTCCTGACCTCTACAAGACTACCGTCCATGACATGTAGACATGCTTTGGATGAATAAAACACAAATTTCTTTTTAACAGTACTCTTTTCCAGTATTTTTTGGTCTCTCTTTTTATGAATGGTTGTCAAAGTATGTGTGTGTATGTATATGTATGTAATTTTCTTTTCTTTTTGGTTATAACTTAAAAAGAAACTATTAGTGAAGTGGCTAAGAGGACAGGGCCAGGCCTGGCTTAGTCTGCAGTCTGGCTTTGCCACGTTCTAGCTGGGTGCCCTTCTGAGCAAGCGCTGTAACTTCTGTAAATGAGGTGATACATAATAACGTCCCTCCAAGGGATACTGGGCGAAGTGAATGCGGTAATCCAGCTCAGGGTGTGCAGCAGTGCCAAGCAGCACTGAATGGAGCTATTCTTATCCCAACTGCGGGGACTCCTGACTCCCAGGTGCAGAGGCGTAGTTCCCCCACCCTAAGGCAGCGGTCAGGTTCTCACCGCACCTCGAGCCCCAGGCTAGCAGAAGGATACTGGAGTCTCCCCAGGCTCCTAGCAGGTGTCTGAGTTGATTCTCAGATTGGGAGGCTCTCCGCCTGTCCTGTGACACCCCATACTCTAGAGAGCAAGCCCTCAAAGCTGGCAGGCTACAGGCAGAGACTTGCTCCCCCCCTGCAGCACGGCTGCGTGTGGGCACCTGAGGGGCCGCTGCCTCCAGCCGGTCCCAGCAGTCACGGCCAGGAGCACGAGCCGCGCGTGCGGAGACCACACCACACACCAGGGCACAGAACACAGGGTGAGGCCTTCCCCCACAATGCTGGCCGGCGGCCTTCCTAGGCAGGGACTCAGCTGCCCTCCAAGAGACAGAACTGTGGCTTTAGTTGTACTGTTTCTTGGAACTCTCTGCTTTCCAACCTCCCCCTTTGGTGGGACAAAGAACAGCCCTCCTCTAGCAGCACTGCTGGTGTCCCAGCCTCCCGGCCAGAGCCAGCTCTGGGACAGGATAGCAGGGGACAGGATAGCAGGGGAGAGGCTGACGTGGCTGGGATGAAGTCAGGGAGAGGAGCCACCGGTGAGCACCTTGCTCAGCTCCCACTCCACCCCCAGCCCCATGCCTGGGACGAGGGACATTTCCAATTCACAGCACCACCCTGGGGCTGGAGGACGCTGGTGCGGGCTCTGACTCCTGGTCCCCTTCTCTGATGATAGCCAGTTATAAGTCCTCAGCCAACGCGTCAGGTGCAGCCAGTGACTAATCAGAAGCCTTCCTGAGTGTGCGCTACTCAGGCACAGAGTTGTGGGCCCTGCCTGTTCTGTGGAAGGCTCACAGTGGCCTTCCGCGGGAGGGCCTAGTAATGTTCCCAGTCACGGCGGAAGAGACCCAGGCTCTGAGCCACAGAGAGAGCTAGGTAACGACCCTGGGCCTCCTGCACCCTAGACTGCCCCTTATTTAATTTGAAAAATCTCTCTCCAACTACTTTTATTGCTTAGTCATAGTGAGAGAGAAAGAGGGAGAGAGAGAGAGAGAGAGAGAGCCCTAAAATGGCTTCTCTAGGAAAAAATGCATGAGAGATTTGAATAAGCCTCTGCACTGCATCAGGGCAGAAGGTCCAGAATGGATTCTGTGGTCTGAATGTCGCAGCTAATTACCCCACCCCGCCACCTGACTTCGCGCGTGTAGACAGGCTTAATGGTTTCTCTATTGAGCTCTTCCATTACTTTTCAGGTGCCCAAGGTAATCTTTTCATTGAACACTCGCCATTCCAGGATTTTCACAATGCTGATGACTAAGGGATTTTCTTCTGCCTGGTCCTAATAAGGGGACCTGAGTTAATCATTGTGCGGCTTTGATAGGGAACGCGGCAGGGGCTTAAACCACTTCTCCTGCTTCATTAGGGGAAAAAGCAACCCAGGTGCAGACCACGAGGACCTCAGGGTTTGATACTATTAAATCAATGCACAGACAAAAAAAAGTGGATTAGCTTCCTTTTGCAAACAGAAGTCTGGTGGGTACGACTCAGACAGAAGAGAAGAGAAGTCCGAACAGATAGCACTGCATTAGCTCCTGCCGGAGCTTTCCTTTCGCCCCATGGTCTCTTAAAAAATATCAAAGAAGTGATTCATTCTCTGCACGAGCTGACTCCACCCATGCCTGTTTGACTTCATGAGAGCTTGAGTTGGTTTCTCTGCCTTTGCCTGCAAACTGCAGGCCACACCACCAGCTTACAGGGCTAACAACATTCGCTTCAGCTGTTGGCCTTTGAAATACCTGCCACAGGGTTAATGAAGCTGGTTTTCACTAAGTCAAGCCATCTTAGAGATGTGAATTTTATTTTAAGAGTCAAAGCATTTCATTATGCAAAACTGTTACTCACAATCATCCCTAAAATAATTTTATCTCTTGTTTGTTCAAAGTCTTTATCTGTCACTGTCCTTGTATCTAAAATACAGGTTCTATGTGGAACAAGCCCCTTTGCCATCAGTGTCTACAGCACCAGGCATACAGTAGAAGCCAAACAAAAACTGTGTTGGCTGGATAGACTCTTTCCTCAGTATGCAGAGAACAGGCTTCTGGAGCTGATGTTCTGACTAGCACTCTGAAAGGACAGTAGAGAAAAGCACAACTAGGCGATATGGATTCAAAAGAAATTGGCATCTGTTGACTCTACGAGGAGAGTGTAAAGGTGTCTTGCTCATATACTCTGAATAGTGCCGGGAGCAGGAGAGAGCCTGAGGTCTGGAGGCAGGTACCCAGGCCTTCTTTGCCAGTTGGGTTTCAGGGCATGAGTGGGGCTCATTGTCAGCGGGTGGGTAGGGTGTCTTGTTCAGGTGACACCGTGCACTCAGCCTGTCACAGTGGGAAGCCTGGCCGACTTCTTTTTTGGCTGGTGTACTCCGAGCTTTGGTCTCGACCACTCTCACTCCACTCTCTAGCTCCTCCTACATCACCTCTTAGGAGGAGATGCGGGACTGCTGCGGCCCCAGAGATATCCCCACGTTTAATGGAGACTGATTCCCAGTTCTCATGGTGGGACAGCTTGCTTTCGGCAATGGCTGCTACCAATTCTTTGCCTCTGGCATGTGCATACTACTGCCCAAAGTCTAGACTGGCCTGCAACTGCTTTGACCAGTTGAGTATGAGGGAGGAGATATCAATGTCAATGTCATCTCAGATAGGAAGTTTCTGCTCTCTCTCGAAAGCTGGCTGCCACCTGTGTGACTAATCCAAGGCCACCATGCTGTAAAAAGGCCAGGCCTTACGAAGAAGCCCCCTAAGATGAGACCCCCAAGGAGAGACTAAAGACCCTGGAGAAACACCATGTTAGCAGCTATCCACCTACAAAAAGACAGCCAGCAAGTGACCCCAGTGAATGCAACACAGGCCCCAAGAACCTCCTGGCCTCGTGGTTCCCCAGTTGCTGACCCACAATGTTGTGAGCACATTTCAATGACTGAGCACCACTTGGCATAGTTGGTTAAGCTGCAATCAATAACTGAGTCATTGAATAAACTATCACCGTGTCTCCCATTTACCCAGCTCTACCCATTGCATCCATTGCCCTGAAGGTCTATGGGAGGCTGAGAATGGCCGAGGACAGGGTTTGGGCGTTCCCGTGTCTCCTGGCTCTGTTTACCTTTGACAGTCATTTTAAATTCAGGGAAGAGCCAGAAGTTGCCCAGTGCTAGAGCTGGTGAGTGGGTGAGTGGGTCCATGGTGCACTCACTGGGGTCACTAGCTGGCTGTCTTTGTAGGTGGACGGCTGCTAGAGTCCGGTGTGGTGTTTCGTGAGCCTGGCTCTCCACTGGAGGGCATCTGGCAGCACCACTCACCTTATTTTTAATCATACCTCTTCAGACATCCACAAAAGTCTTCCAGAACTGCTTCAGAAAGTGGCGAGAGTGAGAACCTCTGGGATCCGAGTGGGAGGGGAGAGACCTTGCCCTCCCTCTCCCTCTGAGGGGGCCTACCTCCACCCAGAGGACCCCAGGTGCTGTGCCCAACCCCCGCACTGTGGGATGGACAGCCGGCATAGGAAGTGCCAGGGAAAGGGCAGCTGGCTCTTGTGGAGCAGCTCAGCTCAGGGTACATGCACTCTAACAAGGGGAATCACTTTGCATTAAACATTTCTACTCTCTGGCCTGTTCTGTTATTTCACTACAGACTTTGCTCCTATGGTCTAAAGTACAAAATCAATCGTTACCACAGTCTGTCAGCTTTTAAATTGTGCTTAGGACTAATTGTCCTATGGTAACTAGGGTGTCATACCTGTTGCTATCTCTCTTGTGCAACAATATTGGGATGCTGTGGGGTAATAACCTCACCAGACCCTACACTGAAAGCTGGGGACAGAGCCAAAAAGGAGCCAAACAGAAGCCAACATTCCATCTCAATTAATTGGGAAGGTAAGATTTTGAAACAGAGACAAACCAAGAATCTTTTCCCCATAGAAGAAACCCCTACAGAACAGGCTTTTCCTAGAGAGGCCTCGATGCTAGGGATACAGCTGCCTATTACCAAAAGTCACATGGATCACCACAGAAAACAAAATTATTTTTTAAAAATAGAAAATTTCAAGACAAAGGAAGAAAATCCACCTCAGACCTCCAGTCCACCCAGAACAAATCCAGGAGACATCCACACGGAAGAAAGTTAAAGTCACACACCTGGAATTTCTGAAATGGTAGCAACTGAGGTAAAGAAATAGCTCCAGGAGGCTATGGAGGTAATCAGATCAGAAATAATCTCTCAAGGGCCGGCCAAATAGCTCATCAGATTAAAGTGCCTACTTAGGCAGAGCACAGTGGCCAGGGTTTGATCCTGGCATGCCATGCCAGCCACGCCCCTGGGACATACTGAAATGATGATTGAGACTGGGCGTGGTGCTGCACACCTGTAATCCCAGTTCTTGGGACGCTGAAAACAGGAGTATCACTACAAGTCTGGTCTACATATTGAGACCCTGTAAACCCTGTAGACCCTGTACCAAATACATTA
>NDGN010963378.1:0-15290 GCA_002564285.1 Tympanoctomys barrerae | reverse complement strand
TAATCCCAATGGATCATGAGTTAATCTCAAACTCTAGAAGTCCCTGCCCCATGACTGCATGAGATTTTGGGGGGACAACTAGACACAAACCGTAACGGAGGGACTGGTTCTAATTTTGAGGTAGGGCTGCCTGAGAGGTGCTATCCTCTGGAGAAACTAAGGTTAGTTTCCTCAATCATGAGTCATTATCAAAGGGCCCACCCTGCGCACTGTCTTACCTCACCATCTGATTTCTTCTTGCATTTGCTCCTACCATAATATCACCTGCCACAATGTAGCACAAGAAAGGAAGAGGACCACCAGAGGACTAACTGATCTCAGCCTTCTAAACTGTGAGCTGAACAAACCTCTTTTATTTTGAAGTACTCAGTCTCTGGCGTTGTGTTACAGTACCTAAAAATGGACTTATACAGATAGGATGCTCAGTTAAGGCACTGAGTCCATATCGGCTGACAGAATCCTTACTGATGAGAAAGTGAGCACAGATGGCTTAACGTGGCTCCAGGGAGCCTGCAGATGTAAGAGGACATGTCAGAAAAGTGAATGGAAAGAGTCACCCCAAGTGCAAGGAACAGTGAGGTAGACATTCTGCTTTTAACACGTGTATTTGCTAGAAAATTGCATTTAAATTTTTTCCCCCCACAGGGCCGGAGAGATAGCTCAGTAGAATAAGCCCTTGCCTGGTAAGTGCAGGGTCCTGAGTTCAATCCCCAGTACCACAAAAATAAATAAATAAACAAATAAATAAAATTTTTTTCACAGTCAAACTATTTTTAGGGTTTTAAGGATGATTATTTGAGGGGCATTAGTTTATTGGCTTTATTACATTCCCATGAATCATTTTCATTTCCTCAGATGCCCTTTTCTAAGTATAATTTGGTTTATTGTTCTGGGCACAAAAATTTATGATCAGTTTAGTGACTGTTTAATACAGATTCAATTGTCAGAGAATGTGAAAGATCAAAGTGTTTCAGAGTCAGGTAGCAAATAGATCAAAAGAAACTTTTATTTCACATAGTATAGAGTGTGGCTAATCTAGAAATATCGGAAAATAAGCCTTTGGAGCCCAAGTGTTTATAATAAAATTGCTTTCTTGCTTCTGAGAAAACAAGTTGGCCAGATGCCAATCCACATTCATGCCAACAAATGTGGCATGGTTGTGAGTGAGGAGCTTCTGGCTTTGCTTTCCTATCTGATGGGCCTCAGGCATGAGACCAATGAGTTTCTGTTGTTCCTGATGTGTTCTAGGTCGGTGAAGTCAGGCGAGGTGCCTGCCCTCCTAGAGGCTGCTGGGGGATAGGCAGTTGTGTAAGTAAGTATCTTAAACTACAGTAGGTATTACAACCAGGAATGTAGATATTGGGCAAAAGACACAAGAAAAGACCCCCACCCTCACCCAGACAACCAGGAAGACCTCCATGAACACCTGGGAGCTGACCGGCAGTTGATGAGTGAGGTTTCACAGAGGAATGGTACCTAATAAAGGACGTGGAGAGGACATGGCTCCTAGCAGGCAGGGAGTGGGACTTCAGTGTGGGTGGGACACAGAATGCCAGATGACATTGCCAAACAGAGGGACTGAGAAGGAGGCACCAGCCAAGTCACAGAGGGCCTGTAAGGTAGGTTTGCATTTGCTCTGAAACAGTGGGAAAGCATCAGAGGATTTTAGGTAGGAGATCAATGTGGATGGATTTGTGTTTTTGAAGATTTCTAGGAAGAGACGTGAGTGTGTGTGTGTGTGCGTGCATGCACACGCACATGTGTTCATAGGTATGTGTCATACACGTATACTGGTAAATCAGAGAATCCATCTGTAAAGCCACTGTCTATTTTTGCTACCAGCCACAAACTTGGTTGTTTGAACTGAGGAACTGCCCTCAGGTTCTTCACCTGGACAAGGTGAGGGTGTCACGGCTTCCCCAGTCACCAGGCACTGATCCCATTTCACAAGACTTTGAGACATCACTGGCTAGTCAGTACCACAGGGTACAAGTTAGTCAAAACTGCCGCCTGTGCTCTGTCATCTGCCCTCTCTTCTCTGAAAGGTCTCTGGAGGAGCTTTTGTCCTTCTTCCTTTCTGACTCCCCCTTTTCTTCCTTTCCAGATCCAGTGAGTTCCCGGACACCTGGTGAGGGGCAGCATGGATAGCACTGGTGACGGGGCCCCCAGCTTCATTCTGACTCTCCCTTCCATCTGACTTCCTCCCTTCTTGGAGGCTTTTTGTCTCTCCAGTCCCCCCAGTGGTCCCTTCTTCAGTTGTCAGGATCTCTGGTGTTAGCGGTGGTGGGGATCCAACCAAGGGCCTTGCGCCTGCTCAGCACATGCTCCACCACTGAGCTGCATCCTAGTGCCTCATCAAAATCTTTAGAGCCTTCTGGAGCATTTTTTTCAGTCTTCCTCCAGTTGTCCTTCTCACTTTTGCTTAACATCATTAGGTTTGGGTAAAAGCTCACAATTGTAGTATTTCTGTGCCATCTCGGCCTAATTATCATATAGTGCAGTAGCGATGGCTGTGTACAAATGACTAAGCAAATCATCAGGTGTTAGATTAATTTGGTTTTCCGTTCATTGATCACCACACTGTGTTTACGTTGCTGCTTTTGTAGCCTGGGTGTTTTAATAGATCTCTAAGCAAAGTCTGCAGCCAGGTTCACAGTCAGGGCATACAGTAGGGGCCGATCTCCAAGACTGTGGAATATTGAAGATAATTATAGACATCAATTAAAGGTAAATGTTCGTGGCTTCCAAGAGTACTGTGTTAAGTGAACAAGTTTCCACTCACAAGAGGCCTGAGCAGACAAAAAGCTCCCCCTGCAGCACCTGCACTAGGGCCCTATTGCTGGGATGAGGGAGACAGACAGCAGCCTCCCAGCCTCTGAGATGGTGTCCTCACGTAACCCCAAAGAAGGGATCTGCAAGCAAAAATAGCTGGTCCCCTGTAGAAGTCAAAGGAGACTAGCCTGTCTTAAGTCCCAGGACTCAGACAGGGACAACTTAGTAACTAAGGAAAATGACTGTTAGGAATGAAACTATGGGAACAAGGAAGCAGAGGAAATCGGGAGGCACAGGGACAGCTGGACTGTAGCAGTAGCTTCCAAGGAAGGGAGTAAGCCAGCGAAGGGACTCTGATATAAAGGCACTTGACACATTTGTTGTCTTCATGCAATGAAGCATTTGCACACAGCCTCTGTGCTGGGTACCGCATCAAGGCACAGTGGCTCTGTTGGGCTAGGCCAGAGGTGAGCGGACTTTTACCATGAGGGACCAGGTCATAAATATTTTACATTTTGTGTGCTGCATGATTTCTGTTACAACTCTGCTGTTGTGGTACAAGAGCAACCACAAATGATAAGTAAACCAATATTTGCTCATTTTGCTGTATTCCTGTAAAACTTTATCGATAGAAATGGGTCCTGGGCCACATTCAGCTCTTGGGCCATACTTTTCCAACCTGTGGTTGAAAGAAACAAAGTGTACTAGTTACTCTCCTTATGCCTCTTCAGATGCTGTCTAGAGCCCTCTTCCACACTGCTCTCAGTCCGAACAGCATGACCTCTGCAGACTGACCAACTGGGCTCTGTGCCCTCTGGCTTCCAGTTGGGTTCAGCCAATCAGAGGCACTGGCAAGAGACCGGAAGTTGGGAAGGGTGGAAGAATTTAGTCTCTGCTCCGTCTTGCACTGTGCTCTGTCAGTCATCGTGTTCCTGTCAGGTATGGTCGCAGCCCTCTCTGGCGGCCCATGTTTATGGCTATACCTACCCAGTTTTGGTGACAACTCCCTCCTTTTTCACCATCAGCTAAGGGGCAAAAGCACTTTCCTACTGTTCCTAGCCCTCTGTTTCTTCATCCCTTGTTTGTTTCCTTAGTGTTGCCCATATCGCATGCTTGGCTCTGTCTTCTATTTCTTCAATTGTCCCTTTGAGTGCCATCTGTTCCTTGCTGGATGGGTTTTACTTTTTTCCCTTATGGTGGAAATTCACTGCTTTTGGATGGAACTGTATTAGTTTCAAACCCAGATCCAAGATGGAGAATGGGACCAGACATGGCCTATTGGAACAGAGCCACACAGCCACAGGAATATGTTCTAGAATGTTCATGTGAGCCAAAGTGCTCCAGTTGAAGATAATACTGTTACTTACATAGACACTGCCAAGAAGCACTAAGTCCAACAGAGCATAATTTTCAACCTTGCAAAAGCTCTCAGGTGAAATTTGAGGATAAGCCCCAACATCACAGAAGGCAAAGTCCAGAGCTGACTTCGCTTGAATCCTTTCAACAATCTGAAGCTAGATCTACCGTTCCATTTTCGTTAATGAAATGGCTTCATTCCTTATTTTTCCTTAAACCAATTTGAAAGAAAGTTTCTGTCATTTGCATTCAAAAGCAAACCTTACTTAAAATAACAGCAACAACTCATGATTACTTTGTATAAATTTCATTATATTCCCTAGAATATCTAAGCAGCAATCAGTTTGTGTTAGTCTATTGCCATTGCTATAAAAATGTGACCAAGAGGAGCCAGGCATGGTGGTGATTGCACATAATCCCAGCAGTGGGAAGGCTGAGGCAAGAGAATTATTGTGTTTGAGGCTAGTCTGGGCTACATAGTAAGCTTACAACCAGCCTGAACTATGTAGCAAGACCCTGTCCCAAGAAGGAAAACAACAACTCTCTCTCTCTCTCTCTCTCTCTCTCTCTCTCTCTCTTTCTCTCTCTCTCTCTGTTATATATATATATATATATATATATATATATATATATATATATCCAAGGACAGGTAATATATACAAAGGTTATTTACCTCTCATGTTTTACCTGAAGGTCTGAGACCAGGTGTCCTCATCCATTTGATAGTGGGTGAGGACCCCATTGGATGCATCACATCATGGTAGATGCACCTTGGTGAAGATACTTGCTAAAAGGAGAGATCCAAAGGTAGGACAGGAAGTAAGAGAGCAAGGAGAGACCAATCATGGTCTATATAACAACCCACTCATGAGACTTAGTGGGTTCCATGGCACTACACTAATCCCTTTTGAGGTCAGGACCACAATAGCTTAATTATCTTGCCTGATCCATCACTCTTTCACCTTGTACCATGATTTCCATGCCAAGGACCACTGGGTTCACATTCAAGCTAAGACCCAATCCACTGCACATTCTTTGGTCTTTTTTTATGTTTTATTTATTTATTTATTTATTTTTGCAGAACTGGGTATTGAACTCAGGCCCTTGCGCTTGTCAGGGAAGCACTTATCCTACTGAGCCATCTCCCCGGCCCTCAGTCTTCTTTCAATTAGACACTCCTGTAGTATGATTGAACTCATACTGGATTTCAGCAACGACATTAGCCAGAGAGTTGATGTGTATTAACCCACTTCCAAAGGGAAGCAAGAAGAGTCCAGCAGCATCTTTGCAGTTAGTTCTCTGGAGGGACCAGGAAAGGTTCCCCTCTAACCCTCTGAAGTTTTGCTGAGGTTAACTGACAATACACAGATTGACAGGAGAAAATGCAGAAGTGTTTATTTAACATGCATAAGCATAGGAACCATATAAAATATGCAGCTGTAGAATAAAGTTGAAGCTTAAATACCTTGTTTAAGGGGTAAAGGGGAGAGGGAAATGTGCAAGTTTGCTGTGGGAAAGTTTAAAAGGGTAGCAAACAATTTGTACAAGAAACAAATTAGCCCAAAGAGCAGACAATGACCTGGGGAAAAAATTTTTTTTTTCTCAGGATTTAGGAAGGTAGCAATAAGTTACTGAAAGGTGAGCGGCTGGCTTTCCTGGCAGCTAACGGGAGTATTATTATGCAAAGGAAATCTCCCACAGGACCTCTCAGAACAGATGAAAAGCCTCTCTGGGTCCGGGCTTGAGTTTTAGTCTCATCTCTTCTCCAGTGGGTCATCGTTCCTGGTTACTTCATAAGATTCCCAGAAAAGAGGTTGAAGACAATTGCATTCTCTTTTGGAAAAAGTTTACAAGGAAACTGCAGGAAGGTAAGAGAGACCTTAGTCTCAGCATGTCAAGGGTCCTGTCATTTTCTGGACTTGAGCAAGAGCTCCTGCCTGGAAGCCATGCTTCCCAAGCTGTAATCCCACCCTCTTTCTCTCTTCAGGATATTAAAGGGAGGAGAAATCTTCATCTGAGTGAATGGGGAGGGAGGGTGCATCATTGGCAGGAAATCAATGAGTTGAAACACAGTATTCATTAACCATGATAAGCAAATTATAAATTCCTGCCAGTCATCAACATAGAGACAAGTGCGTGGTCATGGTTAGTTCTCAAAGAGTTCATCTAACAGCTTACCTAAGTGATTCTTAGTGCGCTCCAAGGGCACTAATCATACTAGACCTTATTCTGTTCTTTAATTCACTTGCAAATTTGTGGAGAGGATGCCAGCCCGGTGCAGTGCAGGAGTGGAGAGGGAGGAGTACCAACTGTGGTTATAGATTTGCAGCATACTGTGTGAGAAAGATTGTGAGATCCCTTCTGAGATCATGAGAAGGAACAGGATGCTCAGCTAGAGATGTCCTCTGTGAAAGTGGAAGGATT
Organism: Tympanoctomys barrerae; assembly: GCA_002564285.1. Lineage (NCBI taxonomy): Eukaryota > Metazoa > Chordata > Mammalia > Rodentia > Octodontidae > Tympanoctomys > Tympanoctomys barrerae. Next base: position 8,738 of record NDGN010963378.1, on the reverse strand, counting down.
GTGCAAATGGAATAGGGACTCAGGAGTTAAGCGTGGGGGGCCCAGTGGAAGGCTGAAGGCAGAATTGAACTTGGCACCTCTGCCTTTAGATTTTGCTCTTTTATTACTTTAAAGTTTTGAGTCAGATCCCTGCTCAGCTCTGCCCACTGGCGTTTCTGTGCATATAGGTGTATCTGTATAAGTTCAGCACTAGGAGGACCTATCTAAAAACTAATAATACAGTATTTATTAGCCTTAATAATAAATTGTTATGGCCCACCTCATCCTTCTTCAACACAGAAGACCCCAGACCAAAACATTATAGGGGAATGCAACTCCCAACCCAGAAGATACCTGAGTATCTAGAACCGAAGAATGAGTTTTAGGAACAATGGAGGTTAAAAGCAGAATGTTTATTGGAGGAAAGAAAGCCTCTGCCTGAGAGAGGGATAGAAGGGGATCTGAGTGGGTTTCCAAGGACCCTCCCTTTTCTAGGGACTTTACAAAGAAAAATCATGAGGTAAGGTGGGTCTAAGGTGGGAAACATGGGAACTTGTTAAGTAGACATGAGGTAGAACAAATCTATAGCCAACCAATAAGGCTGCAAGTACAGTTACTCAGGTAAAATTGATTAAATTTAGAATCAAGGCCAGGGAGATGGCTTAGTGGCATAAGTACCTGCTTGACAAGAATAAGGTCCTGAGTTCAATCCCTGGTACAAAAAAACAAACAAAACAAAACAAAACAAAAAAATTAGAACCAAATAGAAAAGCGAATCACATAGCAAGTGGGCGTGTTTATAGAACAGAGGTCCCTCCTCTAGAGGTTGGGTTAATGACTCTTCCTGGCTTCCTCAAGGTGATGATCAATCCCAGATGCTTACCTTTAGGGAGGTGAGCATTTGTTTGATTGTTGGTCTTGAGCTCTGGCCCACAGCAGGAACATCTGACTCTCACAGTTGCAAGGTATCTCATCTCCCATGCTCTCTCCTTCAAGGGCCTAGCCCTGACTGACTGCCTATAATATTTCTATCTAGCTCAGCTGCCTACAATGAAAATGACTAAAGACACTCTCACGACTTGCAGGGACGTCCAGTCGGCAGCTTCACATCACCCAATCCAGCCCCCTGTGGTGGTGCCTTGCCATCTCTGGTCATTGTCTCGAGTCACCGCAGATTCCAGGAAAAGTAGAGGCTCACAGTCCATGCCAGAATAGGGGCACTCATCTCCTGGGACTTGCGTTGTCCCCTCAGGGCATAAGGCCTTCTCTGGAGCAACCCCACAGATCCTTCCAGAGACACTGGTCAACCGGACCAAGACCGGTTACCATCACCTGCCCTTCCAGCTTCACAGCACTTCCATCCCTGGCCTCAATTTCTCTTTTCTGTAAAGCTCAAGGCTTCTGTCAGTTTCCCTCTTGAGCGTGTGCTTCCCAGCATGGCCACGAGCACTAAAGCTCCCTTCCTGCCCTTCACATTCCTCCCCTTGATTGGCGTCTTTTGGCCCAGTGGCTGAGCTGGGAAGGCTGGGAAGGGGCCCTGGAGCCAGAGCTTCTACCCTGAAACTCTGATCAAGTCTCCACCAGACAGCTCTGCAAGACTTGGGGCGGGTGTGTACGCCACACCGCTGCTGAGTTTACCTAATGGAAATAGTTTTGCAGAATGCATAAGCCAACAGATTTGACTTTGGTTTTGATTTCCTACATATACTACGTACCTATTTGACTCATAAGTCAGATATAGTTAGAGATTAACAATAATAATTAGTAATAAGATTGAATAACTAGAACAACATAGTGTAATAAAGTTATTTAAAATGTACAGATCATTTATGCCCACTCCTATCACTGGATCATTGTGAAATCTCAAGAAACTATTGTGAATTTTTGTGGTGATGTCTCTTCCTTCTGGCTTATCAGAACTGAAATATATCTAGAATCTCATCTGGGTCACAGTGCACTAGTCCTCACTCTTGGTCAGCCTGTCACAAGACAGGGTCCAACAATGTCCCTCAAAGAGGAGGTAGCAATGTCAGCTTGCCCTGGACAGGTCCTTGACTCATCACAGAAGTACTTCTGGGCACATCAGTGGAGACATGGGCAAATTTATTTGTCATAGTGACAAAGGAAAAGGGGAAGGGACTTCAGCCTGGGGAGCTGAGAGGGGCACACCTCTGCGATGCAGATCAGACTGCTGGGAGTGAACCAACTCAGATGGATTTGCTGCTGTGGGCTAGGATCTAGTTGCTTATTATCACAGTTCTGGTTCTGTAAGATGGCCCAGGAGATGCCCTAATTGCTTAATCCACTACCCAGAAGACAACTGCTTTTGCTTGGGACAGACTCAGTTTTGTGGCAGCTCTGTTGAAATCCCAGGTGACTATAGGTCTAGAGCAATGACTGGAGATTTCTGAGTGCTCACTGGTCATTGCTTATCCCTGTCAATCCCTTGGTTTGGTGGCCTTAGTGCTGAGCATGGATAAAGATGGGTTATATAAGGAGCTAAACAACCTAGCTGAGTCAGCTTGTAGACAGATGCCCCTTCGTGACTCACATGCTTAGCAGCAGAGCTTTGCAAGGATTCAACCCAAAATTTAAAGGTAGCAAAGGACACAGAGGCAAAGCGTTGCTCTGCTTTTGGTTACTGATCGACAGGCTCACATGAAGAGTCACTGTTCTGCTTAGTTTTTAGCCAGAGCAGCTTTCAAGGCCCAACTGCCTCACAAGAAAACACAGATCATATTCTTAGTGAATAACATCCTAAGGACCCAGGAGTTGGCTTGTCCCCGGCCCCTATGGTGGCTTCTGCCTGTGTCAAGCTCTCAAAGTCTCTCTGGGAACACACGCAACTTGACATCCAGCCAAAGACTCACAGAAACCCCTATTCTCTTCCCCCAGGCGCCTCAACCTGGAAGTCTCACTATTCCTAAAGTCTGATCTATTATTTTTTGCTTAGAAAACCATGATATTCCTTTTGGACTCCACTTTTATTTCCAGTGTTCACAAGGCAAAAATGTTTTCACTTATTTCATTCTTCACAGGAATGACTAGGAAGCTCACTTGCTGTGTTTTCCTTCTTTCAGGGATTATGATCCTCTCCCCACTTTCAGACAGGAGCTCCAAACTGTTTCTTCAAGGTCACTGTATAACTGAAAAATATGATGAATGTAAAAAAATTTTAAATTTATTCCAGTAAAAGATACATTGCATTAATTCCCCCTCAAAATATTTATTTCCCTTTGCTGCAAACACACTTAGCTCATCATTCTTGCCGTTTTCTGAAGCAGTTCTGGAAGTTCCTTTCGTACGTGTCTTAAGTTGTGCTGTCGTGGTTGCTGCAATATCCTGAACTGATTCAAAATGATTCCCTTTCATGGTCATTTTGGCTTTGGGGAAGAGCCAGCAGTCACACAGTGCTGGGCCTGGCGAGTAAGGGGGACAGCGTTCGGCAACATTCACTATATTTTTGATCATATGTTCTGAAGACAGTCACAAAAGAGAATTTCCAGTGCTGCTCCGGAAAGTTGCCAAGATTATGGGATAAGTGTGCTTCAAGTGAGGGGGAGAATTTCAAGGTGGCTCGTGGCAAGGCGTGTTTTACTGTAATATATTTTTTAAAAATTAAAGCACTCACCATGTGTCTTGATTAACCCATGACTATTTGTCTGTCATTCTGGGATTAAAAGTCAAAGCTCTCACTGAGTCTTTGTTGTGCTTTAAGACTAGGAATTCTCAAATTCCTGGGGGTGAAGGACTGGGAGAGCGAGAGAAGGAAGGAATCTATCATTTAGGCTCCAAAATTTCAATAATGAAAGACCTTTAAGGATGACAGTCAGATTACAAAGAAGGAAATTAAATATGTAGATAAATACAATTGTTGCATGAAAAAAATTCAGAAAATAGCTATTGTCTATTTGAAAGAGTGAGAGAACGGTTGTTGGCGGATACGACATGGGACAGAGTCTTTTTAAGCCCCTTGTGCCCGCAGTGGGTGTGACTGCTAAGCACAGAAGATGGGTGGGAGTTTGAAGTGAAATTTCAACTGATAAAAGAAAATCAAGTGATCTTTCTTTTTTTCTTTCTTTTTTTTTTTGGCAGAACCAGGGATTGAATTTATGAGCTTGCCAGGGAAGTGCTTATTCCACTGAGCCATCTCCCCGGCCCCTGAGTGATCTTTCTTATGCACAGAGTTTAGGAAGATTTAACTCCTCTATAGAAGTTCTCCTCAAAGCAATTTTTCAGGTGAGTTTCCTTTTTTTAAAAACCCTAAAATACTTAGCTCAAACCTTGATCAGAAAATTAAAGGGATTAGTAAAACTGTACAAACCAATCAAAGTTCTCTGGGCAAACACTTGACAATCACACCAGCAATAATTAAGAAGAGGAGTCCTTCTCCCAGGGTCGAGCTGTGAAATATAAACAGAGTGAATTGTGCTCCCCATTGTACTTTGAGTAATGAAGAAGAAAAGCACGAGAGTGGCCTCCCCACCTGACACACATTTACCCATCTGCAACAATTATCCTACTGGCAATTGCAGTAAAATAGATTTTAGAAGCGATTAGCTAAGTACCCTCTTTATAATTTACAAAAGAGAATTAATTTTTCCTTCTTTAAAGGAGACAACAAAGGCCTGGTTGGCTTCAAGAAACAATTCCTTTTTGGAGAGCCATAAAAATTGTATTTCCTTTGAGATAGCAAATTATAATTACAAATTCAAATACTGTTTACTGTACTTCTTTTTCCTCCCTGGCAGCATGCTAAAATGTAGACATTACAAAAGGCTCAAGGAAAATGAGAGTTGGGGAAAGCTCTCTAAATAGCATTTTTAAGTTGCTGGTGTTTAATTTTCAACCCCGGATTCCCAGCAGTCAATGGGATCTGCAGGATGAGTCGGCACCCACCTTCCCACTGTAGCAAGAGGTTCCCTTCACATGCACACGGAGCCTGCAAGAGCTACCTTTACAGCAACAATGCTAATAGCTAGTCCTTAGACAGCTCGTACTACTTGAGAAGTGCTGTGGTAAGCGCTTTGAGTACATTTAATCCTCATGACAACCTTTGGAAGCAGTGTAGTTCCTTTTATTATAGAGCAGCAGGATGAGACCCAAGGAGCTGTGTCATTTACTTGACTCTTATACTGAAGGATGTGAAAATAAGATTCCAGCATAAGCCTGAGGGAGTCATGGGTTCCCGTGGAACTCACAGGAGTATTATTTTCCTGAAAAATTAAGCAATTTTTATCTCTTTTGGAAATTGTATTTCTTCAGGGTTCTGTGGGCTTCTGGTCTCTTCTGTCGTGGATTTTTTAATTCTCTTTTTTAATCACTAAAAGCCTTCCTCCTTGAGATTCATGGTCTCAGCATAAGATGGAGAAGGTGCACACAGCTGGGGCAGCAGAATCTTAGATTCAATTGACCCATATGGCACACAGCAGTTTAAACGGGCTTTGTGGCCTCCACATTATCCACCAGCAGCGATGGCGCAACCTGATAGCGTGTGCGATTTATGACCTAGACTATGGGACTATGGCACAGCAGACTGTGGGATGTCACAAATCAACTTCATGAAAACCTTCACAATAGTTTTATAGGGTACGCTTCTTTTCTGCATTTAAACATGATGTCACAATTTCCCCCTTGATCTGCTCTCCCTTGTGTCACCTTAACAACTACACCACACAACAAAAAGTGAAGTCATCGCAGTACTGATGACCCAAGCAAGGATGGAAATAGCACTGCTGTCCCAGTGTGGAGATCTTTGTCCAAACTGAGCAGGTCTCTGAGATATCTTCTCAAGTTTTCCCAGACTGTTCTGCACGCAGCCTCGGGGGACAGAACTAAAAAAACTTCCAGGCGCTCCTGAGGCTCCAGATGTGAGCTGTGAGGACATAATTTATGACCTCCTGGGTGTTCTTTAATGTTGGGCCACTCCAAACATTACCTAAATCCTAAACGCTCTATAAAAATTCTCCAATCACAACTGGCATCTAGAAAACCTTCTTGCTGGAAGGGAATTCAGCTGAAAGGAAATTTGGGGCTCCGAAAGAATGATCCAAGCCCCACACAGGGGAGCTAAGGGAAGGCACAACACCTTGGAATTGTGTGGCTGGCCCTTGGAGCTTATTCCGTCACCATTGGAGGAATATATGATAATTATTCTCTCCTTTTAGAAAGAAACCAGGGCCAGCCAGATAGATCAGTGGATAAAGTGCCTGCTTAGGCAGAACACAGGGGCTGGGGTTGGGTCCCCGTGTGCTGTGCCAGCCCTGCCCTCGCCCCTAGGGTGTGCTGAGACAGAGATTAAGACTGGGCATGGTGGTATGCGCCTGTAATCCCAGGGTTTGGGAGGTTGAAAACAGGAGAATGACTATGAGTCCAACCTATGTAGTGAGACCCTGTAGGCCCTGTACTAAATACATTAAGAAAAAAAAATACAAAGGAAACAGTAGACATTTCCTATCCCAGTAGTAATTGCTATAATTGGGTTATGATTTCTTCCTGGTTCTGCCTCTTGGCTCAGCTTCCTTGCTGTAGCCTTCTGATTTTGGCTAGAGATAGCCTGGCAATCAGTGCCTTCATATTTTCCAAAGGAAGTCAAGTTTGCTCACAGAACTCCCCAAACATGGGCTGATCTGTTCTCAGCTGTAATTACCGCACTCTTGCCACACTAATTCATTTAACCTCTGCAGAATTCGGATCGATCTGACTGCAGCACCCGCCAAGGTTCCAGCTCACGCTTCAGTCACTGCCCCACTACACCACTGTGAGACTCCTGGCTGCCCTTCCCGTTCATCTACAGGGACTGAGTTGCCAAAACTCTGTGTCTATTTCAAGGAGCCTGTGCTTTCTTCTGTTCTTCATGAATTTCTCATTAACCCATTATTCTATCAGTTTCAAGGCTTCTTTTTACCTGAAGATTGTTGTTTTCTAAGTTGCTACTCCTTGGAAGCTCTTAGGACCTGTCATTTGATGTAGGAATCTTACTCTGGCTGGGTGCTCTGGTCCATTTCTCATAGATGCTCCGATTCCATTTCCTTTTCTCTCAGTAATCTCTTCTGATGACTCATCTTTGGGCTGGTGGCCCCAAGAAATGGGAGAGGTTGGATATGACGGCACTAGGTGAGCATCTGTTGGCCACGTTGAATTGTAAAATGACAGAATCTCCAAGCTAGGAGATACCAAGAGTTTGGTTAGTTCAGTGATCCACCCAGAAATAATATATTCTTCAACATCTATAATTCCCTCCTGGAAACCTTTGAAGCAAAGAGAGCTCATTAATTGACTAGGTAAAATACCCTCTGTTTCCAGTTTACTTATTGGAATTATTCTTTTCCCTCCACTGGATTGAATTCTACCTCCCTATGACTTCCTCCCATTAATTCTGGATCTTCCTTCTGGAGATACATAAGAAGTTTTACTTTCTTATTATTTATCTTTATAATTCCTGTTATAGTAATCACTGCCATGTATTGAAGGCTTGCGAGGTCCTATACCACATGACCTACACACTATATTAGTTAGGGTTCTTTTGTTGCAAGCAGCAGAGAGTAACTCTGGCTAACTTTTAGCTCAATGCCCCATGATGAATTATTTTAAAACAGCAATTTAAAAAAACCACCTACTGAAAATGCTTCTTATCTCAGTTTCTTTGGACCAGGAATCCAGAAGCTACTTAGTGAGTACTTCTGGGTCAGGGTTTTCCTAGGGTTTGAGTTAAAACGTCAGCTGTGGCTGCAGTCATCTGCACACTTCCCTGGAGTGCAGGTTCGGGTCTAAGCTGCCTCACTTGGTGACGGCCGTAGGTCTTTGGCTCTCACTAGCTGTTGGACAGAGCTGGCAGTTCTTGGCCACAGATAGCTCTCCATTGCACATCTCCAACATGTCAGTTGGCCTGATATGAGCAAAAGGAGGAAGAGAGAAGAAGAAAAGAGGAGAGGAACAGGAGAAAGAAGAAAAGAATCAGAGAGACTGAAATCACAGTACCTTTTATGACCTAACATTTGAACTAGTAACTGTTTTGTTTCTGGTGTGTGTGTGTGTGTGTGTGTGTGTGTGTAGGGCTGGATGCATGCTAAGCAGGCAGTCTATCACTGAGCTACTCCACAGACATACTAAGATTTTTATGTCTGTATTGATTGTAATCTGACAGCAAACAAGGCTGTTGAGTAGAGACCAACTGTCTAGTTACGCATTGCTAGTGAGTGGCACTGTTCAGGCCCCACTTGGAGTGACACAGTGAGCCAGGTACGTGCTCTGGATGCTGGTGAGAGAGTTTGCACTGTGGAAAAGACATCATGAAAGGACGCCTTTCAGTGCTTCTGTAGGCGCTGGAACTTCTACTCCACTTACCATACGCTAAGTCTCTCTTGGGAAGAAGGGGAAGACGTTTCAAAAGAATGTAAGCGTTTGTCTCTGAGGAAGATCTTATACTTAACTGTCCTTTCAGCAGAAGTAGATGGCTCCTCCAAAAAGGAGAAAAGTGGCATCAGCTTATCTCTTTGAAAATATGAAGAGCAGAAGGCTCTTGGGGAAAAGGAGAGATTCTTCATCTTTTAGCATGTCGATTTCCATTGCATGATAGTGAAGAAATATTATATTGGCACTACTGTCCAGTATCATCGCCGTGACTTCTTTGTTCTGTGTTAGACGTAAGTCAGTAAGTCTGGGCCACATTCGAGGGGAGGGGAGGTAGCCTTGACCTCTAGGAAAGAGGAGTGTCACTTTTTAAAAAAAATTTTTTTATTTATTTATGTGTGTGTTTG
>NDGN010963096.1:0-10931 GCA_002564285.1 Tympanoctomys barrerae | reverse complement strand
AAAAAAAAAAAAAAAAAAAAAAAAAAAATTCCAGACACTGTTTTCCTAGCCTACCTTACAGAAAAGGAGCAATTGTCAAGAAAGGAATAATTACCTGTTCCATTTATAAAAATGTAAACATTATTGTGTACTGCAGGCATATATTAATAGCAATAAAATTTTAAGAAGGCAAATAAACTCCGTTCCTCTAATAAAAGTTTCTCTCACAAACATTTTAATAGAAACATTTACTAAATCTCCGTTACTAAAGAAAGAATTTATATATTTAACCATTCATGTAAAAAATCAAATAGATATCCAGTCACTCAGTAACTTGCCGAAGGGAAGACCTGAAGTTGATCTTTTGCTGCTCACCCCGGCGGACCTGCTCTTAACCATCAGCTTCCTGACACTCAGATTAATGTGGACTGGACTCTGGAGATAGTAAAATAGATCTCTGGGTAAATTGGTGTAAATGCTGAGATTTAGGATGTCAGCCTTCTTAGACTTCTCTAAGACTTCCTCCAGAATGACTTAGACTTTTCTCAAAGACAAAATGAATAAATAAATATATAAAGAAATTGCCCTCTTCTGAAGTTAAAAAATAGATGCAACCATTGTCTCACTTGGGAATTGCACAGTTGACTCTGTAGCCTCTCGTAGTGTCCCTTCCTCCCTAATATGCCTCCCAACATATGCTTAATTAATTTAATAGGCAGAACTTTTAGTTGCTAGGTGTTTGTAGCTGGCATGGGCTTTGGAATAGAAGAAAGACTCATCCGGCACCTGAAAGGGGGAAAGAGACAATGAGCCTGGACAAAAACTCCAGAGAAGAAAGGGGAAGGAGGAGCCTGCGTGATCAAACTCACTCCTAGAGAGACAGCGTTGCAGGAGCTTTCACTCTGGAGCAGGGATTTCCCTAGTTGTTACAGTAAGAAACAAGTGGAGAAAGGGGAGTGCAAAGAGCACTGGCCATAGTGAATAGTTTACAGTTCTGTATTTTTTAAATTTACTTGATTTCACACAATTAAGTTTACACTCATCTCCTTGATATTTTTAGCTCCTTTATTGAGTCATGATAGATATACAAAACATCTTTAATGTATACAACTTCATGAGTTTGGAGCAAAATATACACTGCGAAAGCATTATCCCAATCCAGTCCACAGATACAGCCATTCCCTCCAACTTGCTATTGTTTGGTGAGAATCCCACATAAGACACACCCTCTTAGGAGTACCTGCGCCAACAATGCAGTATGAAGTACACGGACCATCCTACACAGTGGAGCTCTTGGAGGTCCTCATTTTGAATAACTGAAACTATTTCTTCCTTCCCTCTATGAGGCCTGTGTTGTTACAAAGCAAGAAAAAAAGTTTAGTATTCTGAAAGTATCTTTGAACCTTTTCTTCTCTGATACAGATTTAATGAGGTGCTGGGTGGAAGGGACTGACCCTGTAGCATCCGCTTCGTTATGTCCTCTCTCACCGCGGTCCTGACAGCCCACCTCGCTCCTCAAACCTCCATGGGGTGAGAGATGACACAGCGCCATGTTCAGGCTCGTGATAGGTTAATAAATTTGCTTCTAAGGCTTTGTGATAGATGTTTTGTGGGGAAAAAAAGCTACTATATACAATACAATGGCATAGATTGCTCTTTAACTGACTGCTTTCATTCTAACAGGTAAAGAATTGTTATGCCATAGAGAAATTGCTCTCTGACCATTGTGAAGTCTTGAGTGAGAAGCTCAGGCAACTAGTGTCATTATGATTATGCGCATGTGTGAACGTGGTCTCTGGGTTGTAAATGGTAACCAAACATTTAGGGAAAATGCTGTAATCCCAGGCGCGCGCCGCCGCGCCCGGATTTATGAAGCAAAAGAAGTGTTCATGTTTTATTATTTATGATGATAATAATAATAGTCATAGCAATATATCTTACAACAAAGTGGTGCCAGGAATGTAGGATAGACATACTAATAATAGCTACTATTTCTTGAGGGATTACTGGGTGCTAGGCACCAGGGTAGGCATTTGTCTAGTATTATTTTGTTTGACTGAAACAACAGAAAGGTTGAAAGTTAGCAATGTGAGTAGCTTATCTCAATTCTTCCCAACCTCAGAGAAAGGGATGTTTAATGTCAACCTAGATAAAGGGATAGATTCCAATGAGTGGCTTAGTTTTTTGATCATCATTCCTAGGATAGGAACCAAGAGTGAGAAGAGTACCTTCAGATGACAACTTTCTCTCCACCCTTTCCTCAACTGTACCAATGCACTTATAATCTGGAGACAGTTCATTCTTACTAGCATGTTTTGCACATTCCACCTAATTCTCTGATAGCAATCCTTGGAAGGATTATTTATGATGGTTCGCAGTTTTCTGATAGCACACCAGTGAATATATGTGTTCCTGTAATCTTGCTTACATATATAATATAATATAATATATATACAACATATACATATCCATATTTCACCTCACCAAATTCTCCTTTACTTCCATGTTATAATTGAAGTTCAAGTTAATTTTTGTCATTTCATTTCACTATCTTCAGTCTATCAGTGAGGATATCTGTTCACTGTATGTCAGCCACACAGCACATACTTGGAAGGAGAAGATGGAGGTGGTTAGTTTTATACTTAGCTTGATAGGAACCTTGAAAATACTTGTTTTAAAAAAACTGGCCACTGTTCATTTGAAGAAGCTTCTCAATATGTAGCAAAGTAAACATACTTTCTGTATTTCTTTCTTAAAGAATAATGAAAGCAGCAATTGCTCTTTTTAAATTCTTCTCTAAGAGGGCATGAATGTTTACTCACTCAAATTTTTGTGCCAGTAGCCCAAAAGGAATTGTGAAATCAGGAAGCTGGGGGAGTATTTATCGGAATAATTCCCAGTAGGCAATTAAATTAGGAAGTCATTTAAAAGCATGAACATTAAGATATAAATAGTTTTATAATTAGGGGCATTGTCAGTGCTTCCAGCTTGTCACCCACCCACCCACTTGCTTGGACTTGTATCAATAATTCTTATAGCTTAAAAATAACTTTTAGCAGCAAGTAATTGAACATAAAATATTTAAATCACCTTTATGCATGAATTACTAGTTACTATATATTTATGGTGGCTGGGCACAACATGATACATACATAAATTTAGGTGATGGCAAGCTAGTTGTACTCTGGCTAGTAGGAAAGGGTACCCACCAGGACAAATGAGAAGGATTAAAGAAACAATCCCTTCAGGTTAATTAATACATTCTCCAGCCTAATTATGATGGCTTATTTTTACAACTTGTAAATTATAAAATATACAATGAACTGTGATCCTGGTGACATCTTCCCTAAAAAAGAGAAAATGAGTTATGAAATATAATTACCAATGTAATTGACTTGGGAGAGATTCCAAGAGCTTATTCTTGTCAATCAATTTCTAAAAATAAAGCTATTGATAGTCAAGACAGGAAGCTATATATTTTTCAATTCCTAAAGCCTATAGCCCAAATTATAGAGAGGTTTCTTTGAATTTTCTTTTCTCCATGTGTTGGCACAGGAAATAAATGATCATTAACACAGAATGCTTGACTGAATACAGTAAAAGAGATTTGATTTAACAATTCTCTAACTTGTTGATTGAAAAAAATTGCAAGTGTCAGACTTCCAGTAGCACATCTGTACTTTTACAGGGAGCCAGGATCAGAGGTTATTGGCAGTGGGTGTTTTAGCCATCCACTGGCGGGCTCTGCATCTGCACAGTACAGGAGGGGAAGCCTGCAGACAGGCACATTGGACGAACTCTCTGGAACTCCTTAACTCAGGAATAAATACTATTCTATGAAGATATCATAAGAAAAAAAGCATTTAAAACTAACATTTAAAAGAATAATATGTATGCAACAATTTGTAGTCCATCCCAGGCTTTCACAGATTGTTAATTAATTGCAGTCACCTATACTTGCTTAGCTTTCACAACACACTTGTGACATATGTATTAGTTTCTCTTTCCACCTGGTTTAGGAAGCAAGGATCATCAGCATCAGAGTAGCCTGATGGAAGCTGTGTGATGACTCCTCCTCACACACAGGCCATTGGACTCCAGGCTGCAGGTTTATGTGGCAAAACCCCCAGTGGTTGCAGTATACAATGCCAGTCCTCACCGGACAGCAGCTCCCTGTTTCATAATTTCCTGTGTCTCCTGGGTCCAGAGGTCCCAGTGGCTCCCTGTGAATTTGCTTCCCACACTGATCACATCAACACGCTCCCCATGATAGGAAAAGAGTCACTGTGAACAGTGACTGAGTGAGAATGTGCCCTTAGAGCAGGGATGCCCAACCGTTTAGAGCTTTCAGTGATAACAAACAGCCAGCTGAGGCACGAATGCTCTAAGTTCACCACCGTGGACTCAGAGGAATGCTAGTCTGCATTCCATTCCTCTAAAAGCTAATTGTGATAAATCAACTTATGGATAGATCATTTATTTTGTGTTACAGTTTTAAAAGTTTCAGTCCATTTTTGGGTTGACCAGTTGCTCTTAGGCCTCTTTCGGGAGGAAGCATATCACGGCAGCAGTACAGTATGGAGAAGGCTGTTCATTGCTTAGACAAAAGAGGGACAGACTGGAGTCTCACAGTGCCCTCTAGGGCACGCCACAGTGACCCACCACTTCCCACTAGGCCCCAGCTTTTATGAGCCCACCCACTTCCTAGTAGCCCCAGGGCACTGCACCAGGCCTTTCACAGCTAGGCCTTTGGATGGTAATCACAATCTAGAGCAAAGGCAGATGTCCTTGGTCCCACACCAGTTTTGCTACTGATCTGGAACATCCTGGTCCCACTGGGTGAGAAGTAGCCCTAAGATGTGGTGAGAGTGGCAGAAAAAGGAATAGAGATGCAGGATTATAGAGAATATGATTTCCTGAGAATTACTGACAGAGCATGGTCCTGGGTAGCAGCAAGGCCAGGTGAATCCTTGTATGTGGGGCCATAGGAAGGAGGAGGACATAATGGGCAAGACTGCGGGCCTCATCCAGGCCAGATGTACATGCTTTATTTCAAGCTAACATGAAGATTTGAGGCACATTCTTGTCACAGGAGGTCTGGTTGTAAAGTTTCCCCCTACTATTCTTATGGTTGTTCACTTAGATGTCTGAGAAACCACCTCTGGAAGACCTGCTGGGGTTACCCTGAGGCAGTCCTGTAGTTACAGCTTAAGGTAATCACAACCATGTCAAACTGAGTCCCCCTCTCCAGGCTAGCCATGTTGTCCTGGTTATGTTTCTTAACCCCTCTGTTGCTGTCTCTATGTATTGACGACTCATACCTTCTGAGAGTTTGATGGTTCTTCACATTCTACCTAAGAAAAGGTAACCTCTGTGTCTTGGCTATTAGTGTTATAAATACCCAATTTTCTTGGTAGAATCCAATGGAAAATATTTGATTTTTCTCACTTCAAGTGTTTCTTCTTTTCATCTCAGCTTTTAAATTTATTTCCAATCATACCAAGTGAGTACATTTAAAAAAATAATTTCATAATAATTATGCATTATTTTCTAAGAATTTAATTACAAATGATCCTTATTCTCATCCTAGCTAACATGAGAGAAATTATTTTCAAAAGAAAGTCTTTTCAACCTTTAGAATCTACTTGTTGCACTATATGATTTTTAAAAAATACATATTATGAACTGGAGCCAAATATAACTGTATATACTTTTTATAATGCAAGCTTTAAGTCAGATTATAATGTACTTGCAGGATGAGGCTCTTGTATGTATGCACCTGGTATTGAAGACAACATTTTCAGAAACTTTCATTCCAGCTTTCACACCTCAGTGCTTCACATTTTCCAATACTACATTCTCAACCTGAAAACAATCTTTGCTCACTGAACCTAAAGCTTAAGAGGGATGAGCCTAAATTTGAGTCTGAGCAATGTGCTTTGACTTACCAATTCATTTGCATCTATCTAATTAAGAGAAAGAAAACACACTTTTTTTCTGTCTGTCTGCCTACTGCCATCCCTGTATAGCGCAGACATAATGTATAGTGCTTCCGAACTTCATTATGTGATGTCCTAGCTCTGGAATCTCCAGTGGTAACTTACTCCATGTGGGATGTTTTCCACAGTCTTCAGCCCACGGTCATCACCAGAGTTGCCTGAGAAGTGCCCAGTTTGATTTCACTCTAATTTCTGCCTTTATATCTACATTTTCAGTCCACATCACCCCTCTTTATGTCTACATGATAAGTGGTCTTCAATATTAAAAGCATCCTTAGTCATAAAGTGTCCCGTGTCAAACCTACAGACAGTTGAATAGATTGGAAAACCTTTCTGTTACCCCATAAACTCAAAGAATAACTATAGCCTTAATGATTGTGCTTGAAAAGTGGAACTGATTTTGTATAATATTCATAGTTTGATAAATTCATAATGAGATATTGTAGGTAAAGTTCATTATGAAGAAATAGACATATTTCTCAGGTACATTTGTAGAAGGACAAATACCCCACCCCCCAAAATTTTCTCAGACATCCACTTCCTCTTCTTACTTCTGCTTTTCCTTTGATCTTAATCTTGCCTGTTTTGTTGAGCTTTCCATAAAGCGTGTTTAGAAGTTCCCTTGATTTGGTTAAGGTAGCAGACTTTTAAAGAATCAATGATTTTGATGAATTCAAGTGCAAGCTAGAACTCTATCTTCTAATTCAACATTTTCCTACACTGACCCAAACAGAAAATCATCTGGAGTTCTTGTTCCCTTATGATCTCTGAGATCTTGTATATCACACTGTGAAGTCTTAATGCATTTTAATAAATATATGGTGACAACATGGCTCTAGGTGACAACATTTGGGAAGCAGCAGGCCAACAAACCTCTAACTTTTTACTTTACCTACCAGTTTTGACATAAAGCCAATGTCAGGAATGATCAGACTCCTCCATGAGGCTGAACTAGATGGCGTCAACCCTGCATATCTTGGGCACAGTCTAATCCATCTCAAGAAATTATGTAAGAGTTGAGAATGATTAAAATAAAAATATAAAGTGAAAAATATTTAAAGTCTGGGACCTTTGACAGGAACTAACCTGCACTAGTTCACTTTACAGATGCTCAAGGTAGAAACACGCTGTCTTAGCTCACAAAATGGAAGCATGCTATCTTAGCACGCAAAGGGGGTAGCTGGAAGCAAGCTGTCTTGGCTCCACTCTGTCACTTTTCCAGATGATTGTCTCTCCCAGCCCAGTAATTTTGGCCTGGGTCACTTCTCTTTCCCCTTTTCTCTGAAATGCTATTATAATTCAAGATCATGCCAACCAGCAGCATTTTCTCTAAACAGCATTAGAATGCAACACTGAATCCTGCCGAGGAAATGGCTTCACTGTGGTTTGAAGTCTTTTTTACACTCTCTCCACCCACATATATTTACATCTCTTGCATTTTTAACGGAATTATAGTCAAATGCTTCATCACAGAGGCTCAGCCAGGAGGACATGCCCCGGGGAGTTTATTCACAGACAAATGTATTATTCACAAGCTTGATCTGATCATACAAAATCTGCACTATAACCGCACGCCCTGAGGAAATCCCTTTCATAAACCTAAATGATTATACTTAAAAGAATAATGTGCAAAAAATAAAAAAAGAAAGAAAGAAAGTGGTAGGAACTGTAAGCGGGTGGAGTCAACGCCAAGTCTCCTGCAGGAAGCTCACCCAGGGCCCTATTCTAAGCTTTCCACATGCTCAAACACACTCTGCCTTCCCTCAGACACCATTTCCTTCTCTTTAAAGATCTCCTTTTGACAGCTTTGAAGAGAGGCAGGAATGATGAATTAAGTAGATTTGATGAATTATTTTAATGATGGTTTCTATGGCAACAAGACAAATATGCTACACTAGTGTTTTGGTTAAGCAAAATAAGCGTTAGACAAACAATTTATCTGAATGGCGCATGTGGTACATAAATTAAAGAAAACTTTATGGGTAATTGGTTACCGTCAGGTAGCAAAGAAGATCTGTACATTAGTATGCCACCTGCAGATGGAGTCTACAGAGTCAGAGTCAACATTTTCATAATATGAGAGTCTCTAACTTCCTCGACCCAAATAATTAAAACTGAATTTTAGTTTTCAGCTCACAAAATGTGGACCTCATTGGGCTCCTCCTGGAGTGACCTAGCTATGATATCTAAGGACAGAGCTCAATTTTATTTTTCTTCTAACTCTGACCTATCAGGATTCCCTGTGGTCATTCTGTCAGTCCTTCCCCGGGCTCTAACCAAACTGTTTAAGCTGCCAGACCACTGCATTAATGTACATCTTTGCCTTGAATATTGGTCAGCAGAATGCTGTGCAATTGATACTTCTGCTGCTTGCAGAGAGAAGCCCATCTATTATTAAAAACCCTATTAGTAGTGGTAAGATTGCTCTGCTCTCCCTCACTCTCCTTGCTGAGTGTTATCTAATTGGTTTTTATTACTTCGAAAGCCCTAGGAGTGTGGAACACAAATGCACATTTGCTATTAGTTCTGTTCTTTCCTCTTGTACTCACTGGAGATGCTTTTAGATCATTTAGATTTTGTTAGCAAGAAAGAGGGAAAAATATTAGAGAGCATTTTGCAGTACCTGGAAAGAGACTGTAGAGCCAGGCTTGGGCTAGCTACAACTCCTCTGGGACTCAACTACATGAACGTGTGTCTTATGTGTGGCTTGTACCATTACCATCTGAGGCTAATCTAGCAGACCTATGCTTTCCTCCAGAATTGTGGCATTATCATTTTCTCACTTGAATGCTAAATGTTCATGTTCTATGAACTCCATCTTATTGCATTTTTAACTAAGTCATAAACTGGATTTTTATTGCTACTGGTTTATTCATCTAAATGGAGCAATTTAATAAGGAGCCCTCATGGTTATCATTCCTATATACAGAACTTCTTTTTTTAGATCATGTGCTTTTTAGAAAAGTTGCATCCTTTGACCTTCCTCAAGGATAACTTCCCCTTCCCGTCTATTTTCCCTGTAGATGTGCTATAGTTTTTGCTTTAAAACCTAATTAGTAATAGTAGTTACATTATTATTTATAGTGAGGGTATTCATAACCACAGCAGGAGCATTAATATTTTCTGATGGGGACTTGATTTTTAAAGGACATTGTCACTTTTCTTGAGGAATGTTGCAGCAGTGCAAATATTCCAAACTATCCTTATTTCCCTGAAGCTGTTTCTACACTTCAAGGACTGATGCGTGAGAGTTCCTCTTGCGATCTCAGATAGCTCGCTGCCTCCTTTCTTCTTAACTGCAGAAACTACACCTCCATTTCTACCTTCTTCTGAATAGAATTGGCTTCTTCTGAATCGTATCCAGTACCCTGCATTCTGCTCTCTCTTTTTTTGTCTACATTGTTTCCAACAATGGTTTACTTAGTTATAACAAAATTGATTAAATTCCTATATTCCAGTAGCTGAGCCAATCTCTTGGCTGGAATATTTAACTCATTGAAGGATTTCATCAACTCACTGCATCTGCACAATACCCCTTAAGGTGAATAGTATTATGTTCTCCTATTTGCAGATAAGGACAGCAAGCCAAAAATAGGGGAAGCCACTTGGCCTAAATGTCCCATTTACTGGAGATCCAAGACTATTGCTGAAGGCCTCACATGTCCACATTTTTCCTGTGCACTTTGTGCTGCCTCTTAGAATCCTCTCTGGCTTGTCATGGTGACAGTTTGCCCTTGTATATCACTCAGTTCAGATCATCATAGCAAATATTGATTGAGTCCCCAGTAGATGCCAGGTCACAGTCTCCGTCCTGGTTTCCTTCTGCCCCCTTGTCCATGAATTGTATTCAAGAGGGCCAGATTAAAGATCTAATTACACTCTATCTTTTAAGTTCTAGAAGGTTTTCTATTTCTTCTTTTTTGTTCTGTATGGAGAGAAGAGCTGTGATCAGGGTGCTGAGGAAAAGCACCATTATTCCCACCCTGTTCTCTAATTATTATTAATTTCACTAGGATCCTCTCAATACCCCAGTCTCATCACCGTAAATTTATTCAATTGCTCCTTTTTCTTTGACCTCCAAATCTAATCAGCTACTAAATGTTACCCTTTAAAATTCCTACCCGATAGTAGGAACTCTACCCTAGGCTCTAATCAGTTCACTTTGAAATGTAGTCCTGGTATCTGAATGGCCTTTATTCCCACAGGTGTTATCCATTCCATGCCACTTACCCACAATCCCACACACTGGCCTCTGCGCACTTTTCCTCTAATCATCTTTGGTGACCTGGGTCTACATTTTGTAACACTCCTGCGTGGCCGAAACTGTCTCCTCCATTAACAGATGAGTAAACTAAGGATCAGACAGCTCCTTTCACTCTCATGTGGTGACAGGTTAGTAAATGGCTGACACTGAAATCCATCTCACGCAGACATCCACAGCCTATTCATGGCACTGGGACGCCTCTGCGAAAGTGGGTCTTTAGGCATTTATAATGATCTCCCCATTTCACAGTACAGGCAGCCTCCTCTCGGGTGGCCTGTGTGATGAGAAAGGAGACAAAGGAGACATGCCGACATGGGTGTCTCATGCGGAGCACTGTCCTGTTGGGGTCAGCAGGTTGGCTTCCTGCCATCCAGGGATGATGCCGTTTATAATGAGAAAGTTAAGGAGATAATTATGGAAATTAATTCCTGAACTGCTGTGGCCTGTGAACTCTTCCAAGCAGAACTTTGAATATCAAGGGTAATGCTGCACTTCAGAACAGAAACAGAAAACCTTACCTTAGCAGTCTGTACACAGTGAGCCGAACTACTTTCATATAACCCCACAGTGTTATTTTACAAGAGGTGTGCATGGGTGTGTGTGTGTGTGTGTGTGTGTGTGTACATATGCTTGTGTGTGTTTCAGATTATGATTGCATAAGCCTTGGCATAGCTGTAACCTGAAGCATA
>NDGN010963092.1:10000-11598 GCA_002564285.1 Tympanoctomys barrerae | reverse complement strand
TTACAGAACTATAATAAGGAACACTAATAATGGGTAATGATATTTAGCAGTTGACAAACTTTTATAACTTTTATAAAATACAAATGGCTTTGTATTTTGCACAGTAAGAACAATCATTTTGTTTGTATAGATAAGCAGACATTAAATTGGTAATTTGTGTTTAAGTTAATTCCACTAAGTTCTGTCTGGTCACCTCCCCTTAATGTACCTGTTGTTTTCCAGGCAAACTAGTTCATCCCGGTTACCTTTTGCCCCTTCTCTCAGTCAAGAGAGAAAGAGGGAGGATGCTCTTATAGGTCTGGGTCTAGCAAAGTGTCTCGCTTACCTGGTGCAGATCTACAAAGTTTGAATTCTTCCAGCTGTACCTGGCTTGGGTCTGGCTTCTGTGCTCAGCTTCTTCCTGCTGCAGCCCATGGAAGTGATCCCGCTGTTCCCCTCTGGCAAGATGTTCTGCTCCTGGATTAGCTGGGTGGTCCTTGCCCCTAGCCTCTCTACAGGGACTTCAGCTGCAAGGCTTCACACCAGGCCTGTAAGCTGGGCTGGGCTGGGTCTGGAGGGGTCCAGAGAGCAGGACAGAAGGACTCTCTCACAAGTCAGGCCTGGCTTGGGTCCGGAGGAATCCAGCAGGCAAAGGGGAGTACAGAAGCTTTCCCACACACATGCTGAGCCTAGGCTTGGGCTGCGTCTCTTTTGTCGTATCAGGGATCAAACTCAGGACTTGTTGCCAGGCAAGTACTTATCCCACTGAGCTACCTCCCCAGCCATATAAACATTGATTACATATATTCTGAGTTGAGAGAGGGAATGGCAGGCATGTTTGTCAAAACTGAGCTAGTTTTTCAGCTTTTCTCTGATACATGTTTTTCTATAAACAGCTCTACTATTTCATCTTTACTTCATATAGTAAAGAGAGGTTTAATTTAATGGATTTTTCTTTTCTAAATTCTAAATCCTTTCCCATAGGGTCCTAATCATGTTTTAGGCTATGGATAAGATCCATAAGGATCACTATGGCTGAGTATCCCATAAAGAAAACATTCAAGATGCAGATGACTTAAGTCAGGCATGAAGTAAGTGGTCTTATAGTCTCATGCTAACTTTATTGCAGCAGTAATATTTGCCCACTGTCTGCTAGTTCACCTTGTCTGTTGGTCATGGTAATGTGTGTGTGTGTGTGTGCATGTGTGCGTGTGTGTGTGTGTGTGTGTGTGTATATATATATATTTAAGAAGTGTTCAGAGTTTCAAAGAGAAAGTTGAGCTCATATTCTGAAATCATCATATCTGTATACTATCATGCAGCGTATTCCAGTTAATCTTAATTTTCAGAGGCAGGGCCAGTGATATGGCTCAGCAGACTAAGCACTTGCTTAGGTAAGCTGGGGGCCAGGGTTTGATCCCTGCCACTGCATGCCACACCAGCCCACCCCCAGGCACGCTGATCCTGTGATGGGAGTCAAGGCATGGTAGCACATGCCTGTAATCCCAGCACTAGGAAGGCAGAAATCAGGAGGATCACTACGAGTCTGAGCTGCATAGTGAGACCCTGCACAAAAAAAACAAAACAAAACAAAAAAACCTTAATTGTCAGAGGCAGCT
>NDGN010963092.1:0-5000 GCA_002564285.1 Tympanoctomys barrerae | reverse complement strand
TTTTTAATCTTTCTTTTGGTAAATAAAAGTCTTTTTTCTTCTTTGATGTGACTATTACACACTTTATTTGGGTTCTTTCTCCATTCCTTCATCCCTAGCCCCTGTAGGCCCCTGTAAGAAAAATAGGAGGGGTCAGAATCATGGATTTCTTAATAAGTCCCAAAGGTAATCAAAAGAAAGAAATGCAGTATGAGCAAACTCACAAAATACTCTGGTGTTTCTTTGGGGAATACTTAATGCACATAAGGTCAGGCCTTTGTAGTGTTAATTTGAGAGTTGTAGGAAGAAAGCCCCATCATTTTCAAGAGTAATGTTGCTTTATCTGAACAGAGCTTTGATTTACAGAGCAATGCTGTTGCCACACACCTGCATTAACCAGTCCCTCATAGTGTACAAGCTGCTTGGTGGAAGGAAACGCTCTGCTCATTATCTTTAAGGCATTCAGCTTACACGGAAGGATGCCTGCTAGAGGTCAATGCAACCTGTGGTCAAAACAACCTGTTCACTTTGGGAATAACACAACCCTCATTCTTTGAATATTTTGCTCCAGCGTAACAGTGTAGCCTAGCAGATGCAGATTCCCCCTTTCCCTTCCAAGAGTGGCTTTAGGAGGGAAGCCTCAGCAAACACAGAGCTAGTGTAGCTACCATAGGTGTCTTTTGGCTATAAAGATGAGGCAGATATTATTTTCCAATGTAGGGGGTTTTAGTGTCTCACCAAACTGTAAACCTCATTTCATATAGAACATTCTGTGGTTTGAAGAAATAGATCTGAACCCTCAACCCCAGACGGCATCCATGTAGGTGCTCATCTAGTCCCTACCAGAACATGCCAGGGACTGAAAGATCTTGAGAGGCAATTTACTATCTCAGTTCACTTTCGTTCTTCTCTCCTCCACTCTCTTTCTTCTTTCATTGGCACTTCTCTTTTCTTCAGGATTTTCATCTTATGATACTTTGGGGGATTGTACTGATCAGAAAACATTGTCACAATAAGTGTGGTTAAGCACTTAAATAAATATGAATCTCTCTTATAAAGTGTCTTGAGTTCATAGATACTCAGTTACTCCCTCCATTCCTTTCTTGTGCAAGATGACTCTTACATTTGAGACAGAAACCCCTTCTGAGTTAATCTCATTCATCCTGGTTTCTCAGTCCCTCATATTCTTAGTCTCTCTCACTTCAAATTTTTTCCCACCTTGTATATGTGAATATGTCTAGAAGCATAATATTCAAAACTGGCTGTAGCTGTCTGTATGGTAGTCTGCTTTGCCAACTTTTTATTAAGGAACGATGAAAAGAAATAGAGAAAGAGGAGAGAAATATTAGGCTTTTTCTAGAAGAGCCAATATATGGAAATTACCCTTGTTTTTTCTCCAAAGTAGTAAAGGTCACAGCAGTAGTTGCAAAACCCTTAGGCAGCCTACTGCCTTCCACACATTCAGCATTACTATTCTTGCCTATTTTACCCTTAGGCATCCTTTATTTCTTGCACAGATGGTCTCACTCAGGCCTAACAAAATGTTTTAAGCTTTGCATAAATTAAAACAAGAGGTCTCTGAGTACAAAAGTGCAACTTTTTTTTTTTAACTTGAAAACAACTAAGCTGGCATCTTCTAAAAAACTACTGCCTCAAGCCAAGCTTCCATAAACAGTTTTCCTTAAAAGGAGAGAGAAAAGGAGGGGCAAGAAAGTGAAGAGAATGTGGCAGTGTGTGTACATGTGTACCAAACACAGAAGCATTGCTGCTGTTTTTACTTCCTCTGAAAGTTGATGAAGCATAATACTGGGTGAGTTAGCCTGAAAACATGAATTTGGGGGGAAAAAAGATTTGGGGGCTCAGGATTTTTAGGTTTTTTGATTAGTTGAGTACATAATATGTGTTGGGACAGATAGGCTTAGAGGCACCACAGAGCCCCCTCACTGTACCACGGAGTAGAGTCGCAGGCAGGTTAAACTCAGTTGAGTTGGAAGAAAGTGATAAATCAGTTCACAGAGATATCCCAACTCCATGACAATAGGTTCCAGAGTAGCCTTGTGGCATATGCCTTTTATAAGTGTTAAACTTTGATTTTTCAACACAATATAGAATTCTATACTGTACACACATAAAGCCTCATGTATACATATAAGTAACTTTGGAATTGTAGCCATTTTTTTAATATTACCCTTCTTTTTAAATTAGTACATGTTTGCAGAACATAATGACTACATTCATTATGGGAAATTGGTATATGTACCCAATATTTTAATTCTTTTTACTTCTCCTTCCTCTTCTCCTAAAGAAACAGAATCAGTACAGTCTTCTAGTGACATTGCTTCCCGCTTGACTTACACACCACGTAAAGTGTCTAGTGGCGCCACTCTTCTCTACTTGCAGTGTCCGCTTTGCATAGGGCTGGTTTGTGTTTGTAATGAAGCTCACTGTGAACTGATGAGCCCTGATAGGCTGAGTAATCTTTAGCTAGGCTTACTGTTCTGTTTTACCTGGATAACACATATCCTGACACGTAGGTGTCAGGTACCTATGTAAATTATTTTATATACATTACTTGTTGTCATGCAATAATGCTATTTGCCCACTTTTAAAAATTAAAAAGAGTAGAAAGAAATAAAAGGTACTTATTATTCCTTCATTTTCCATTTAATGTTTCCATATTGTGTCCTGATCATTATGTATTTCCTTACACAATAGTGTTCATACTATAGATAGATCTTATTTTACACAGTACTCTACACTACATGCACTTTTTTTTCACTTAACCTAATAATATAACCATACTTTCATGGTATTAAAAATTCTGTTAAACTGAAGTTGTTTTAAAACCTAAGTTAGAGAGGCTTTTATAGAATTGGGTAATGCTATCCAAGACATATGAACTCCCTTTAAAAGTAAAACCTCACAATCTTGCAGCCAAACCATGTTCCCTTGTAGTAGGGCGGTGTTTTGGGTCTTACTGTATCCCACAGGAATCTATTTGCAAAGGGTTCAGTGGTCAGACTGTTCAGTTACTAAGATCTTGTGTTTCTCATCCTCCTAAAGGACACATAGGGTGGCAAGAACTGATGTCCTGAGAATATTGGCACTGTTGGCACAATTGATATGCCTTGTGGCTTTTTCAATCCATTCCGTTTCTGCAAAGCTAGTACCTGTAATCATGTAAAAGGTAACAAATTTTCAGTGAAAGGGAATAGTGTTTTGATCCTTCTCTTTGTCTTTGAAATGTTGAAAATAAGTTAAAGTCATCTTAGAAGGATCACAATTTCTTAAAAAAGTCTTGTCACAGTAACTGTACCCAGGTTGGGAAATCCAAGCTCTTTTAAAGACTATGTTACCACCAATGACCAAATACTTTTCAGGCTGGGATTAAAAACTTATGATGGAAACTGGCAGCAATTTTAAAACACATATGTTCAGATCTTTAGAAGTTAGGATTTTCTTAGAATCACATATACTATTAAAGATTGATAAATATCTAACATCCTTATCACATTGTTTTTTCTAATCCTTAAATTATATTTATCTACCCTTTTTGTCCTTTAACAACAGTTTTAAAATTATTTTCTACATGTACTGATATTTTTGCATTTCTATTAGATTTCTTTCTAGGTAATTGAATTTTTTAGTGCTTGTCATACTTTGAGGTTTTACAAGGGAGATAATACAGTGCAGGACACATTTTATAAGCTTATTTTATAATGAATAACCCAAAGCATCATATACAAAGAGTGTGCAGGAAATCTATCCATACACTAAAGACCAAACAATCCAGATAAGGGTCTGGGTCCCCATATCCTGCTGAGTCCAGCTGAAAACCTAGAGCTCTTAACAATGCCTTCTGCAAGTCAGTTGGAGGCCTAGACCCATACCAATGTCTCATGCAGGCCCGCTTCATGGATCTGCCATGGGAAAGCCCAAAGGTCAGTGGTGAAAACTATAGAAAGTCTGTGCTAGCAAAATGAAGAATATAGGCTAGCAGGGTGAGGAATCTGGTTTGGAGTGAGGAGCAATGCACAAGGTAAGAACCAGAGTTCCCCTGAAAAGTACCACAACCATCCTCAGCAGCAGTGAGCTCTTGAGCTTCTCTGACAATCAGGAAAGGTGACCTCCCATAAGGAGAGCCAGTGAGACACATTTCTTACCAGGAGCCTGAGCTGTGTACTGTCTTCCCTTCCTTATCGAAAAGCAATGCTCAAGGTGAGAACCAGAGCTCCCCCAAAGTGAACCATAGCCATTCTCAGTGACAATGACGTCCCAACCTCCTCCTCTAACAAGAACAGCCAGTTTATCAGGGAAGGAAGCATGACAACATACTCCATCAGAATAGCCCAGTAGCTTCTCTCTTCTTCTCCAGTTCTGACTCTTACACTGCTAGCAACATTCCTCAAGTGGTCCTCCCACACCCAGTAACATGCCAGTTCAGTTCAGCTGGATGTTACAAATTGACCACCAGTTGGAAATCCGCCACAGTGCCACTGTGAATAATAATTAGAAAATCATGTAACATTTTCCTGTCCGGGTATGTACCTAGAATAGTTGAAAGCAGAGATTTGATAAGTTTACACCAATGCTCATGACACCACTTTCACACTGTCGAAAGATAGAAATAACTCAAATAGACAAAAGTGGATGAAGAGATAAGCCATGAGTGTTAAGCTCCTGCATAGAGGAGAATATTGCTTAAGCATAGGAGGAAAGGAAATTTTTATTCATGCTACAGTATGGATGAGCTTTTATGCTAACTTAAATAAGTAAGTCACCAAACGACAGATGCTGAATGGGTCCACTCCCATGGGTGCTCTGAATAATCAAAACTTTAAAGATAGAAGGTATAAGATGACTGGTGGGGTGGTAAAAGGAGGGAATGGGTAGTTAGTGTTTAGTGGATATGAGGTTTCATTTTGGGAAAAAGAAATTCTGGAGATGAAAGGCAGTGATAATTGTACAGTATTTTGGCTACACTTGCCACCACTAAAGGTCAAAACTGTAAATTTTATATT
>NDGN010962898.1:0-10328 GCA_002564285.1 Tympanoctomys barrerae | reverse complement strand
AAAAAAAAAAAAAAAAAAAAAAAAAAAAATTAGAAAGAAAAAAGAAAAGATCCTATCAATTTGATTTGAAACTGTCTCATTCAAAACAAAACAAAAACAAATCACTATTTGTTTCTCAATAAAATTATGAAAAATAAAACAGCTTAAAAAAAAAAAAGAAAAGAAAGGCAGAAGGGAAGGAGCGGATGCTTACACTCAGTGTACTTTCACTGAGAGGACCCATCCTTGCCAGAGGTCCCATTAGGAGCAAAGATGCCAAGACAAAGGGTGCTGCAGAGGCCGGAAGGCAGGGCAGCTCAGCCCTGCACCAAGAGGCTACGCTACGACAGGCCTAAGTTCACCCATTCTTTACCTGTTGGTCAGCACCCCTGACCAACACCAACCCCATCCTGGGAGTTGGGGACACAGGGATGAGACCTAGCCATTCCTGCCTGGAAGCTCCAAGCCTTGTGAGAAGGACGGCCATGAAGTGACAGAGGGCAGGGCGGGCCCTGCAGAGCCTCCGGGTCTAGGGGAACATTCAGGACTGGTTTCCTATGTCTGGAAAGATAGCGGGAGCAACTGGAGTCCAGGGAGCGCAGTCCACACGTGTCACACATACAGGAAGGGAAGCAGGAAGCGCAGCGGCACACAAGGCTTGCTGGGGGTGGAGTACGAAGACAAAGGAGGGAGTCCTTGGCACACAGCTGGGCCAAAAGGTGCATAATGTTGATTTCCCAGCAAGTCCCCAGCATCTCCGGGCATCCCCGCAGTACCGAAAGAGGTACAGAGGAGCCAGTTGCTGGGCAACAGGTCCCGCCCTAGTGGCGGCAGTGCGCCCTCTGTGGGCGGTGCCCCGCCAACACCAACATTTCCGGTCACCGAGAAACCCCTCCCCCTGCCTTCCAGAACGTTCTCTGGCCCTTAGCCTGAGCAGTGCTGCCACTGCGCCTTTCTGCCTGCACCTACCCCTCCAGCATCTGGCCAGACTGACCAGTGAGGGAGCTACCGGGCAGGGAGCAAGGGAGTCCTGCAGAAGAAGCGAGTCCCAGTTCTCAGAGCTCTGCTTCTATGTGCTTGTATAGCCGCTGCAAAGCGGAGGCTGCATCACCTGGGAAGGCTCCAGGCTTATGGGTCCCAAACCCAGCCAGGAAACATGGCAAGAGCCCGGGTGTAGGAAAGGGCCGCGACACAGGTCCCACCAGGCCAAGCCGGACCACAGGTCTGCAGGACCACCGCCCAGCAGCAGAAGCAGGACGCACCACTTTCTTATACAGCTGTGCTGTGCAGGGGTCTCCCTGCGGTCAGCCTGCAGGCCTGAGAGCACCGATCACATTGGGGAAATAGCTTTACTGACTGGTGTATCCTGGTTCAAGTCGTTCTAAAACTTAAGTGTAATGAAAATAGGTCACCTAGACTGGGCCTACTGTACTGTGTGTCAGGTACCTCAGGACAGGGTAAGCCAGGCCCCTGCCACCTTCCCGGGGCCAGCACAGCAGGCACAGAGCCCTGGTCCAACAGACAGAGCCAGGCCCTGGGCCCAGCCACCCGTTCTCAGCGGTCCTGCACCTGTCCAGACACAGCAAACCGGTCAGCCTGTGCCCTGTGCCAGCTCCCCATCTCAGCCTGGACCAATATTCCAGGCTTCTTGCCGTCCCCACCCGGAGCATCCATCCCTCCCTGCATCACCTGACTCACTTGCCCTCTGGGAGACTGGCTGAGACTGCAGCTCCAACAGCGCTTTCTCTGGCCCCTCAGCCCTCTTCTCCTCTCTGCTCAGGCACTGCCTCTCTCACTAGATGCTCCTCCTGGGCAAAGCTGGGGAGGCACCAGGTCCTGGATGCAGTCGAAACATGCAATTTTTTTTTTTTAATAAATAAATGAAACCCAGGGTCAAGGCCTGGGACCTAAAACAGCAGAACAGGATCCAGGCTCTGATTTTGCAAACCATATTCCTCAGGAAAAGAGGGAAACTTAAAAGAACTGCTACATGTTGTGTGTACAGGTATCAGATTTCCTTAAAGAGCCTCCACTTCTTAAAGTCATAATAGAGAAATAGAGCCTGGCCTAATCTGACTTGGTAACTAAGGTCGAGGAGGAATGGGAAACTGGAAGGACTTGTCTGTGTGACAGACCTTGTACCAGGTATTCTCAGGTCAACCCAGGCTCTTGTCTAACATAGCCTCCCAAGAGGTTTAAAGAATGAAGACCTTTCACCAGGATTTCTGCTGCTTATTTTATTTCAATAGTCAACTGTCCCTAGAGTAGAACTCCCTGATGTTGCAGACCATTCAGCTGCACCATTCTATTCTCAGAAAACTGCATCAGTGTTCCCAACTATAAAAACATCAAATAATAAAACTTGAACCGATATTTAAAGCAAAACTTTAAACTTGGTGGGGAGAAATGAAACAGCTGTGGTGGTCAGGCCACCTTCCAGCAAAGGGGAGAGGGGGCTCGGCCAGGCAAAGCTGGGGACGTTGCAGAACCTGCTGTCAATGCCCCCAGCCTGGCTGCTATACAAGAGAGCTGTGGTGCCTCAGCACTGGGGAGAGGCAACAGCTGCAGAAGGCTGAAATAAATGGTACCTTCTGTGCTGAGGGAGTCAAAGCCTGCCCCAGGGTGAGTTCGTTGGACACTCGGGATGGTTCAGTTAATTCCCAAGTGTGCACTTCACCAGCCCCGCTCCTCAGAGCCCTGGGCTCCTCTAACCCATCCTCCCTCCATGGTCCTCCAACTCCTCCTGCCTCCTCCTATCTCAAAATGGGAACAAGCTCCCACTTTATACCTCTTAACATCCTCCTTCCCTGCACAACATTGAACACAGACAATCACGGCCGCCACCCCTGATCTCCACTGCTGGCGGCAGGCCGGGTGGCTGGGCTTAGTCAGACTGCAGCTGCGATGGGGGTGGGAGCGGCTCACGCAGCACCTCCTCGTCCTGGTCATCTGTGAAGGACAGAGGAGGTAGGTGGATTTAGAAAGAGGGCAACTTACCTATTTTCAGATGCAGATTTCCTGTACGGTTTATTGATTCTTCTTGCCTCTGTGGCGAGCGAATTTTCCTTTATTTTGCCAAGCAAGGACATTCATTGGTAAATGTGGTACAGATTTCTGCTGCCAGCTCTCGATCCACCCCTCCTAAGCTAGTGAGTCACCTCAGCCTGCCCTCCTATGACATGTTCCTGCCCCGGAAGTACTTGGATGGGTGAAGCAATAAATGACAGCAAACTGTCATTAATGCTTTCGTGGCTTCAAAGTGACTTCTGCAAATGCTGACACACATGGCAGGAACATTCAGGAAGACTGAGAAGAAGAAAGTCTGAGGCCTTTAAAGCCACAGGGCTCTCAAACCCTAACATATTCTTATATCCAAAGCTCAGTGGACCCCTTCCCCATAACCCTGTGAGGAGTCCATTCTATGGGTAAGAAGTCTGAGGCCAAGAGCTCACCAGAGTCAGCCAGATAGCTCAGTGGACTAAAACGCCTGCTTAAGCAGAGTGTAGTGGTCAGGGTTCGATCCCTGGCATACCGTGCTGGCCTTCCCTCCCGCCCCCGCGCACTGAGATGGTGATTGAGACTTGGCTTGGTGGCACGTGCCTGTAATCCTAGCACTTGAGAGGCTGAAAACAGGATGATCACTGAGTCTTATCTACGTAGTGAGACCCTGTAGACCCTGTACTAAATACATTAAAAAACAAACAAACAAAAAAAAAAACTAAAAAAAGGAGCTGAGGCCTTGAGCCATTCAGGCAGACTCTTGGGGTACTGCTGGTGTCTCTTCAGAGAGCCTCCTTCTGTGGCTCCAGGTTTCACCTCTGCTGTCCCTGTTCAGGTCCTGCCCAGCCAAGAAGCCTGGCCTCTCTGGTTTGCATAAGGCCTCACAGGCAGTGTCCTCTTCATCTTACCCATAGGCCCACACAGTGGAGAATGAGCACTGGACTCAGAGCCATACAGTCCTGCCATTCCTGCCCAGAGAAACCTTGTGGGGACTTCAGTTTCCTTGCATGGAACTCCATGCCCATCTCCTGGGTGCATGCCAATGGAGGCAGGGGTAGGGCATGGGCAAAGCTTATCCCAGGGCCTCATATGCTCACCCTGCACCCCCCATCCTTTCCCTCCACACCCATTTCAGATAGCCCCTCTGGAAGGCCTGCCTGGCTTCCTGGAGGAGAGATGCCTTGTTCTTACCAGCACTGACAGGCACAGCGTTCACCACAACAGGTGGGGCCGGTATAGGCAGTGGAAGAAGGTGCAGCCCCGAGAGGAAGCCTGGTGGGAGGGCTGGGGGTTGTAGCTGCTGCTGTGGCAGTGGTAGCGGTGGCAGTGGTGGCGATGGTGGTGGTGGCGGTGGCACGTAATAGTTTGGATGGAAGTCTCCCATTGGTTCTGACACCTGCATGCACACACAGCAGAAGCCAAGAACGCAGACCTTAGCCAGGCAGGTGGATCAGATGTGTCTCTCTCCAACCGGGCATGCCCCATTGGTAGGTCCTCCTACCACCGTGGTTGGACTCATGGAAATCGGGTGGGTGGGAGGACCTACAGGGCCAGGGCTGCAGACCTGCCCAGGGGTAGAGGCAGAATCAGATCCCAAATCCGTAAATTGACAGCCCACTCAGTTGACCACAGCACTGAAGAAAGTTCTGAATGCTTCCCAACCCTGAAGAGTCTCCTTATCTGGCCCATGTCATGATTTTAACCCAAGTTTTGAGGGAGGCCTCTAGGGATGAGTACAAGCCGGATGCAGCCCAGTTGCTCCTGAGGCCAGGTAAGCAGGGAGACTGGCAGTCCTGCTATGCTGCTGCTGTGATGAGTGGCAGGCGAGCCCACCACCTCACGGTCTCCAGCAAGGGCCTCTGATCAGCTCCGAGCTTTGGGGAAAGACAGGGGAGCGTGCTGCCTGCTGCACTGAGAGGCGGCTCTCTGCAGAGACCTGAGAGCACAACCCCCAAGGGGTGATCAGGGACTGCGGCTGGATAGATGCTGCTAGGCACACCCCATGGGTCCTCAGGTGCGATCAAGGAATGCCACACACTGCTCCCACGCTGGAGGGCCTGCGGGCGGCTCAGTGAACATGTTCCTGATGGCCTGAGCCACAGTGGTACACGCAGGACTGTCCCACGGCGGTACAAATGGTTCCAATTGCTTTGATTGGTCTTTTTACTAGTAAAATTAATAAAAGGTCTATACACAGACCAAATCTAGTTAGTGCCTGGATCTGAATCTGCCAAATATAACAATTAATAGTATTCATACTAATTAAAATTATTACAATAACCCACAAATTGATTTCATCAAATTAAAAGAAATTATAATAAGGTGCTGGCTAATTTCTGCAGTGTGAAAAACATCATAATAATCCACTTGGCTTGGTTTTGCAGCCACGGTGGCACCCATTTTTCAAATAGTCATGCATGTACCATTGGTGGTTCAAGCAGACTGGATGATCTCATTCAAATCACAGTTGCCTGGCAGCAAGATAAACAAGCTACAGCCCCAGTTAAGGCTCTGGGTAGCCAGCAACAATCTTAAGTCAGCATTTCCTAACTCCATTTGACCACAAGGAAGAGAAGAAAGTCCACTGCGAAGCACCTACTATGTGCCAGCCCTGTGGTAGGCACACCTTACTCAACCTATTCATGAGACAGGTACTCTAACTGCCGCTGACAGACCAAGAACCTGAGGGAGGTGAAGCAGGGTGGGGAACTTTCCCTGGGATGAGTGGCAGCACACAGCAGAGGTTGAGGCAGGAGATTAGGGCAGCTGGGTGTGACCCACCAGTCACGGAACTAGCATAGGACAGCCCAGATCTGATGTCAGAATGGGAGCATAAAAGACAGCTGCCATTGGCCTTGTGGCCACCATCTGCTTTCTGGACATTTCTGTCTTCTTCTCTCCATCCTTTTACCTTTCTTCTCACTTCTACCTTTAATAAAGGTAAAACCTCTATGTTCTTTCACTGCCTTGCCCAATTCTTTGTACAGGACCACAAGAGCACCTCACCATCCGGTAACAGGGTGAGACTGAGCCCTAGGTCCATCCAACCCAGGCTTGTGTCCTCTAGTACAGAAGCAGCAGGTGGGCAGGGACAAGAAGAGGCTGTCCCTGGGAAGGGTCTGAGCCTGAGCCAGGACAGCAGGACACGGGTGAAAGTAATTCACAGGTTCTTGGGTTTGAAAGCATCGCAAACACATGCCTGATCCTCCTTCCAGACCTGAAAGGGTGGCAGGGGGATTATTAGTACCTTAATCCAAGCTGCTCGGCCAAGTCTCGTTCTGGATCCCAGTGCCGGCCTGGGGTCTGTGGTGGCAGCTTGGCCCAGATGCATTGCCTGTGATCATACTCTGAACAGGGGCTGTCTGACAGGGCTGTCCATCAGTACCCTCCCTGGACACCAAGCTGTGGGCTTCTGTGCGAGCGGACAGCACCATGATGTGGGCTCTGCTTGGCCACAGTTCCTCTGAGCATGCAGCCATAGGTACCCTGCTCTCCCTGGGCTGCAGGGGGGCATCCAGAGGCTGCTGGCCAGCCAATGGTGGCCAGAGCCAAGAGCTCCATCTCTGCATGGGGAGCAACCCTAGGGCTGCAGAAGCGCCTGGGCTTCCACGACAGTGGTCCAACCTGCTGCGTGATGTGAGTCCTGCATTCACAGCCTTGTGACCCTGGACAAAAATTTAACTTCTCTGAACTTTTTTCTTGACTGTACAGTGAGGTAAAAACACCTACCTTGATAGTGTGTATGGGTCAGCAGGAACCCTGGAAATCATCAAGACTAGTGGCTTTGAAACATTTTCTCTTTGACTTGATGAAAAATGATATATAAATAAAACAAATGTACAAAATCTAAAATAAGAAATGCTGCTGGGCTGAAGGGATGAGAACCAGTGCCCTGTGGGCCTGACCTGGCTGTACGGCTGACCCCATGGATGGGGCCCTACTCTGCAGTCAATGATCTCCAACAATGCCAAGCTTTCGTCTTTCTTCTGCAGCCCCTTCCATAGTAATCAAGGTCCTGTCGCCTCACTCTTCTCTACACTTGGAAAGCACCTTATTAGATACCTACGGCCAAGCTTTCATGCTGAGGGAAGAAGGGGTCATGATGATCACCATTTCTGTGAACCTGCCCTGGGTCTGAGTCTACCCCTCTGTGGGTCCAGCTTCACAGTGCCTAAGTCAGACCTGGTCACCCAACTGCTCCCATCCCAGAGTCCTGGTGGCCCCAGAGGCTGCCAAAAGGGAGAGGACTTCTAAGCATCCTATTCTGGAGAGAGCTGGTAACCAAGGCCACAAACCTCTGCCTCATACTCCACCCAAGAGAGGTGACCTTACCTTTTATACACTGGTGTTCAAAACTGCAGGCTTAAGAAAAGCATCAGTTAGTAATAATTGTGTGAGTGTGCGTGTGTGTGTGTCTGTGTGTGTTTCGAGACAGGGTTTCACTATGTAGGCTGGCTTTGAACTCACTGTGTAGCCTAGACTGGCCTCAAACTCACAGTGATCTTCCTGCCCCAGTCTCCTGAGTGCTGGGATTATAAGTATGCACCACCACATCCAGCCTCAGTTAATAGTCTTATAAAATGATTAAATTCCATTTATTCTTTCTATAAGTGTCTCCTAAGGTTAAGTTGAGAAGTGCTTGGGTGATGTTTACCATATTTTTCCTAACTCAGCATAAATGTCACCTCTTCCTGAGAGCCCTCTGCAACCCTGAGCTATAACTATGGGCAAGAGACCTCTTTAGTTTTAGTTCTTCCATGAACTTTGTAGCCCCAGAAAACTGTTATTTCCTTTCTATCAGAATGAAAGCCCTTCTGGCATCTGCATTCCAGAAGGGCAAAGGTCACTCTTGGGATTCCAGTGCTTTTTGCTCCAGCTCTGAAAAGCATGTGCTCAGCCCAGGACCAGGCACGTAGAGCTGTCTACACCTGTGACTCCCAGAGGCACAACAGTGGCAGATGATACCTGGCTTCTTAGACCCATGAAGGCAGCAAGGGCAGCGCACAGCACCCAGACTCTCGAGTGACAGGAGGAACCTGGTAGGGAGTCAGGGTGGTACTCACCAAGCCTCCTTGGTAGCCAGAGAAGGGGCCAGGCCAGTAGCCCTTCTGCATGGCCAGGGATGCATCCTGGTAGCCCAGTGGGAGCTGGCAGTAGGAGTACATGGTGGAGTAGCCAAGGAACACCTTGGAAGGCTCTTTCTCCAGGTACTCGGCCCCCGCCACAGCGTCCGAGCTGACACTCAGAGGGTGCCCTGAGGAGAGAAAGTAATAAGGGAAGCATTAGAAACAGAACTGGAAAAAAGAGCAAGGAGAACAATAAAATAAACAGATGCATTCAAGTATAAAATCTTTTACAGTTTTGGGTTTTTTTAATTTTAGGGAAGGGTCTACAGGGTGTTCAAGGTCTCACTACTAGATCCGACTCATAGTGATTCGCCTGTTTACAGCTTCCCATGAGCTGGAATTACAGGTGCATGCCACCACACCCAGTCTCAATTGCCATCTCAGCAGTGGGGGGGGGGGCGGCACACAGCAGGCCCAGGGATTGAACCTCCAGCCCCTGTGCCTGCTTGCGAGCACTTTAATCCACTGAGTTATTTAGCCAGCCCTACTCTATGTTTTTGATCTCACTGGCCTTCAGTCCTTTGACCACTGCTCCTGCATCTGTCTCAAGGCTTTTGTAGGCATGGAGGGCTTTTGTTTCTAACTTTACTCTGCCTCTGTCCTCAGCACAGACAACCCCTGATCTGTGATGATTTAATAATTTTTCAACTTAATGAAGGTACAAAAGCTACATGCATTCACTAGAAACCAACTCTGACTTTTGATCTTTTCCTGGGCTCTTAATGTATAAGACACTCCCTTGAGATTCAGGGTGGTGGCCTCAGCTCCTTGGGGCCTGGCCAAGGAAAATAACTGCTATTCTACAGTGAACTGTGTTGCTAGCGTAGGGTGCTCAGTAGCTAATGTGTAGTCAATACATTTTGACTCAGGATATTTCAATTCACAAGGTGCTAAGATAACCCCATTTGCATTCAGCTCTACCTTCAGACCACAGCTAAATCATCAATTATTACACTGATTTGTGTGATTCTTTGATCAAACTCCTTGCGCACAAGGAATAGGACTCTCTCATCTTGACTGCTTCGTAGCATTGCTGTCTGGCGTTGTAAATGCTCAGTTCCTGTCTGCTGAGAGACAGAACAAAGAAGAGCCCCTGCACATCCTTGGAAAGGTAGCCTCCTCCCAGAATCCAGGCTGGTCTACCTCCTCCTCCTCCTCCTCCAGCTAATTCCTTGGGGAACCTAGATTTCTTAGCAAGTCCCAACAGGTACAAATAACCTTCAGAAAGTATCCAGACCAATTCCTTGGGCCTAACGTAGGGAAAGACTGCTGCTGCCGTTAAAAAGAACTTATCCAAGTTTAAAAGTGAGCAGCCCCCCAGTCTCCTGACTCAAGCCTGTGCTCGAGTCAGTACCAAGGAAACATGTGTCTGTACCCAAAGAATTGCTTTTTATAAAGCCCACAAATCAAGAGGTAATATGAAATTGTGCTTTAAGGACATTGCCTGGCAACCACGAGGGCCTGAGTTCGATTCCCTGTGAGAGACAGGCACAGAGAAGCAGAGAAATAGATATTGTACTTTAATGGTGAAAGAGCACAATATAGGTAATACTATTATTTGTGCACAAAGTGAGGGTAGGAAACAGCAACATTTCAGCAGACAGGTCAGTTCTCTAGTGCACAGTCCTGGGTGCAAAAGCCACTCCCAGGGAAAGGGAACAACATGGCGCACAGACACAATGGCCACAACACAGGGGAGGGGAGGAGCTTCAGCTGCAGGGGCAGGGCCGCACATGCGCAGTCGCAGTCGCGGGCTACCCAAGTCCCCCGCCGGTAAACTCCAGAGAGACGCTTTAGCCAAGAACATGGCGGACCAGGGCGCGCGTGCGCGGCTGCGGACCATGGCGGGGCGGGCCCCCGGCAGCCGCGGGAGGCGCGCAGGCGCAGCAGCGACACCTTCCTCGCGCCACGGTCCCCAAGAAGGCGCCTCTGCTAGGCCTAGCCGGAGCCATTTTTTTCTTTGCAGAAAATACATTTGCAAACTGTTAAAAGTCCCCGAATCACCCAGTCCTTTCCACTTCTCTTTTTTCCCTCTTGCAAAAACGCACACCACCCAGACCCCTAATTCAGACAAAAGTTCCTCCAAGCAAGAGAACTCTCCCGAACTGCCTTATGTTAGCACAGGCCGCAACCACCATCTTGGGAGCGCGAGCCCGCTGGCAGGCCTGGGAGGAACCGAGGTCGGGGCGGGGCCGCGTCGGGCCGGGGCTTACCGAAGTCGGC
>NDGN010960462.1:0-18372 GCA_002564285.1 Tympanoctomys barrerae | reverse complement strand
TTGGGCTCTTTCAAGGTGATTGATACCTATTTAGAATATCAATCCCTGCTGCCCATCCCTAGGTAAGCATGTAGCTGTATGTTTCCTCTTTTGTCTTGAGGTCTGGCCTATATGGGACTGTCTGTCTCTTCCAAGTTGCGAAATCACATTGTCTTCCATCTTGTCTCCTTGAGGGCCTGGCCTCATCTAACTGTCTATAATATTTCTATCTAAGTTATCTGCCTACAATACTATTATTAATCCCCAGTATTTCTGAGAATGATCATTAAAGTCCAGGATTTTAGACCTGGGGCTGGGTAAACTTTTCCAAATAGGGACAGATGCCATGCAGGCAATTTATCTAATGACTTATAATATAACCATTTGAAATTGAGAAAATCATTGTAAGTTTGCAAGTAGCATAAAGAAAGAAGTAAGCCAGATCCAGGAGCCAAAATTTGCTAACCTCTGATTTAGAGGACAGAATCCTAAACAATATAATAAGGGAGTCATGAGTTGCACTAAAGACATTATTATTTTTGAAGGACATAAAAGGCAATAAAGAAAAATAGAGGGCAGTAGAAGTCTACATTGTGGAGCAGAAAGTTCCCTCAGAGTCCCACAGCATGGACTGGACAGCCCATCCTTGTACACATGGATGTTACAAGTTGCAGAATGAAGACATTCTGAGGCAACAGCTACTCAATACCAGTACACAGCTCCCATGCTACTCTTGTTCTAGCTCATTGCTCATCTCAAATCCTTCTACAACAAAAGCATCAAGAAGTTGCTTTTTCACTCTGCAAAATAAATAGTAGTAAAACTTTCAGGCAGGAAAAGTGTTATCCATTCTACTGAATAGAGAGATCAAACAAGGTGTTTCCGATGTTTCCAGGGGCCTAAGACGTCCCTTGTGAACTTCAAAGGAGATAAACCCAAACAAATACATCTACTGTCTTTACCATTAAGACACGGTTGTGTTAATATTGTCACAGCAGCACTTTGAGATTCCTGAAATGCTTTTCCTTCAGGTGAACAATATGCATAACGCAAATGTACCTGCTTGGTGGAGGAGAACCTTCTGAAACTAATATCTGCTCATAGCTCTTCATTAATTTATCTCTTTTAAACAATTATAAGTCATAACACTTTGTCCTCTAGTCTGCACTCATTATAGAAACTGAAGGATTCTCAAACATTAGAGCCTTTCTAACATCTTCAGGTTGAAAGGACCTCTTCACATCTATACCAAAACACAAAGCTAACCCCTATTTCTTGTAATTGGCAGATGATATAGAATGCTTAAAAAGCAATTACAGAATCTTTTCTAATTTATATTCCCACATAATTGTTCTGGTGAGTTCGATTCTATAATACTCTTCCTTAGCTTCAAGTAAATTTCTAAGTCAGATGGGCCTATTCTACTCACTTTCTCAAGAGAACTTAGGGCTCAGAGACTTAGGAGTTGTAAAATATTACCTTTTCATGTGACTATCCTTCTGCTCCCAAATCCAAGCTTTCTTGTTCCTAAAGTAAATTATATTTTACAAAAAATAAATTATGAACAATTGGAATGGTTTTTCAAAAAAGAATGAAAATAGAGGCCATATGGGCCTCTGTTGTTTTACAGGTGCTTTCTGCATTCCTGTCCACTCAGGGTACCCACAGTCTCAGGGTATCCTAGCATGGAAAATTTGGTACCCCTTTTCCTGATTCAATCAATAATTACTATTCTTCTATAAGTACCTAATGCGGTACTTTCTGGTGGCCTATCAGCTGGGCTGGAGATGTCTTTAGGATCTACAGTGTTGATATGGGGTAGACTAAATTCTATACGAAGTTCCTCTATCTCCAAATAATAAAACCTAAAAAATACTTTTTCAGCTACAGTAGCATAAGAAGTTGAAGTGGCATTGTGTTTAATATATGTGAAATTGCTGCCACTGTAGCCTTACTCATCATAAGTTATGACAGCAGTAGTCTCATTTCCTACTGCCAATTCTTGGTTCCTACTATCCCAACTTAGCCATAGTCCGTAGAATTAGACACTGAACTCTCTAGTCACAGAAGAAGCTAAGATGTGGGTCTTGCTGCTGCTGTACTTGTAGGCTGGGGCTAAAGCTAGAGACATCAAAGAGATCATTACATGAGCATGATTATGTTTGAGACATTGCACAAATGTCGGAATCACAGCACACAATCAATACTGTTGTGATACTGCTGTGTGTAGCCAGTGTCAACTTTTTCTTTGCCTATGAGGCCTTCTGCCCTCATCTTCACAATAATTCCCTTCAGGACTTCTTCTTTGATTGGCAAGAACTGATGCTCCTGAAGACAGAGTCTAAATTGTCTTGTTCATTACTGCTCCCTTCCCTGAGGCCCAGCACAGTGCTTGATATTGTGCGTGGGAAATATAATCACTCTCTGCTGAATGAATGAATGAATGAATGAATGGATGGATGAATGAGGCACTATATAGAAGGTAACATTTGAACCACGGCCTTAAAGGATAAACTGAAACTGGCCTAAAGGATAGAAAATGAGAGTAAGAAATAAACTCATGTCTGGGTTATCAAGGGTGGCCACCATGGTAATAAGTCCAGCTACTAATGTACACTGGATGAGGAGGAAGGAAGTAATAAGTTACCATGGAAAGACTTAGGGTGGACCAGAATATAACAGGCATGGCATAGCAGGGCTTTATCCTGGAGGCAACAGGGAGCTGCCATTTTCGATTATAAGATATTAAAAAATTAGCCAGTTATATTTTCTCCAAATGATAACCAATGCCAGGATGGATAGTGAGTTGAAGGCTTCCTGAATCTGGGCCAAATGTTTTCAAGGCCCCTTTCCCTTGTTTTAAGCCTAACCCTTGAGCTCTCTTTAATATTTTACATTTTGTGACAAATTTCTATTATTTTGATTACTGTGTAATGAATTATCATGCCATGCCCCCCCCGCCTACGTCTGAGAATAAATTTCTTTGTGCCCTGTGTTCTTTCACTTTCATACAAAGAAAAGTAATCAAGGAACATGACTGGGACACATCCTCTTGGTTGGCAGGCATTTAGCATCCATCCTTCCCTACCGCAAGACCTTTCAAAGATGCTTCTTATCACTGAGTGCAGCAGAATCGAGGCAGGCACGTTTCTACTGGCATGAACACAACCACCTGGAAAAACATCAACACTCCATGCAAGCCACCACGCCAGGCCTGCTCACTGTCCATGGAACTGCAGAAAACCCCTTTGACAGAAGTCCTTCCAGCTCTAGCAGCACCTCCATGGGTGAGCTGGGCTCCTGCCGTACTTCAGGGTTCTTCAGTGTTTGGGAGGTCACTGTTACTGGGGCCCCTACTCCACTGTGTTTGATGCGATCAGCCAATGTGCTTACAGCAACACCTTCTTCAAATCCTTCCCGCAACGTGTCTGCAACCTCTGCCTGCTGCTCTGTCTGAGCACATGCTTTGCAAAAGAACAGTGACAACAGGCCCTTGAAGAGAAAGCAGGAAGAGTCCAGAACAGCAAGAGAAAAGAGAAAGGTGAGCCAGCCAAGATTTTAAAACAGCCACAGCACTGAGAGTAACCCTATAGGCTTCAAGATGAAAACCATTTTTGTCTAATAAAGGGATTATTATGTAGTATTTATGTGGAGATTTATATTTAAAAGACAGGAAATCTTTTACTCAGTAGGAACTGAACACAGTTCCTCATTATAGACAAATGGATAGCAGCACAATTGATTTTAAAGCTGCAGAGTGGAACTGCGCTCTGCACCCCAGCTTAAGCCCTCAGCCCTGCTGCCTACCCCACAGGAGCCCCACTGCTGTATGCTCAGTACAAGCCCCACTTTCCCCACTACCCCTTTCCTACCCACCTTCCCTTAGCCTTGCAAAGCTACCCTTTACCTACCTGGACTGCAAATGCTTCTGCACTCTGCAAAACTGCCCTTGAACCCCAGCCATCTCACCTGCCCTCTCATTAAAAAAAAAGAATTACAAACTTTGTTTTGCTGGGGAAACACTTAAAATAAAAGAACAGGAGACCAGGAATAATTTACAGGCCGTTGGAGCCAAAAGGTTTTTGTGGCTGTTTTAATCCAAATCAAAACAGGCATAGGCAACATAAATATCTTTTTAGCTCTGTACAAGTAAAGAATTCAGCAACAATTCAAATGCTTACAAAATACAAAGCATAGGTAACTCTCCCCCTTTTTTTCTTTCAGCTTTATTTAGGGTTTTTTTGTATTAATGAAAATCAGGCATTGAAAGTAATGCTGTTTTGTGTTTATAATAAAACCTCATTAACTCAAATGCAACTAATTTATAACTTGTGGTAATTTTGCCACAACAGAGCTGAATTTGCCTATGCGTAATATATGATTTTACTAAGCAAATTAATAGTTTAAATCAAATTTTAGAAAGTTTATTTAATTTTCCTGGACAAATTACCTTTAAGGACATTATTAGCAGGCATTTGCATGCAGAAGAAAAGAAAATTAAGACTTATTTCTGACTGCTGTTCCATATCCTTTATCTAAAACCCTTGGATACAGATGTGTTTCAGATTCAGAGTTTTTCAAGGTTTACAAGTTAATAGAGTGCAGATATCATATATTTTATCCCACCCTGAGTTCAGTCTGAGGAGGTACCCAGAATCACAATGCACAGATATTTATACTGAGTGAGAAAAAGCCTCAATGAGATACATAGCCTTACATCACTTCCTGTCAGGTTGTTCTATCAGATAAGTTCAGATGTGTGAGGTTTTGCCAACAAATAAATTATAGCAGCCTGTGCTACGGGCTTGCAGACCTGTACTGAATTATCTCTTCGTGAAAGCAGTACCCCTCTGTAATGTACATGGGGTAGGCGTTCAAAGTGCAACTTAGACAATGTGATGATTCCTGAGAAAATTTGTGTTCTTTCAGGCCAGCATCCATTAGCTGGGCCATTTCCATTGTCATTTACATTACATGGAACAACTTGGTTCTAACAAAGACTCCTATGCAACCCTTCGAAGTAAAGCAGGACTGAAGAATGGTGTCCAGACACTTAACTGCCTCCAGAGATGACCACAGCTATGCTGAAAAACCTAGGCCCCAGAGCCTAAAATAGGTCCTACGTTCCACAAACATTTGTCACAGTCCATAACCACCAACCATCTCCACTTTCTACATGCTTGAAGAACTGCTGTAGGTGTTAGTCTATACACACACTTGTCCAGAGCTTCAAAATGGCAATGAGCAATCAAAGGTCTAACTCAATTATCCAGAACTTCCCTGAAAGATTTTTTTTCATTTCATAAAATGTAGATTAAATAGTCATGAGAACTAAGCTCACTGAGGGCCTCCTGAGGTTTTGATGTCTTCCTCTCCCACTGTTTTTCTTAGTGTCTGTCTATCCCATCAACTTCCCAAAGTGGAATAAAATAAGAAGTAAATACAAAGTGATGCCAAGTAACTAGTGTTTCTGTTTCTTGAATAGATTCCTAGTGATTCTCCTTGCAAAAGAGGCCTGTGGAAATTGTTTCCTGTGTGCAGCTTACCTCTTTATCTACCCCTTTTGGCTTTCTGGTTTTATGTTCTGAACATTCCAATGAGGCATTATTTCATGTGAATTTTTAATCTTTTTTTTTTAAGTCATGCAGAGATTTTTCAATAACCTGTTCTTGGTAAGTGAGTTTCTTCCTTTCAGGTATATCCTTGTCAAAGACCATTCTTTTAAAAACCTTTGGAAAATATTTACTTTATTACTTTTTCTTCACTGGCAATACAGTTGTAACCTTAAAATAATTTGTTTAATGTCAGTTTTTAGAGGATCAGAGATTGCACTAGAAATTTTCATAAAGACAGGAATTTGGAGACTATTTTTCCTTATTGTCCACGTGTATATATTAGTCCAAATTCACCAGTGGTACTGGAGGTCATTATTTCTGAATTTGCACATTAAAAATAACATCTACTCATAAGGGAATATCTTTAAACCACAAATGCCAGAAATAACAATTGTATTAAGCTGCATTTCATGAATACATAATAAAGTTCAATTTACCACTATTTATCATGTTACTTAAATTAAACCTATAATGGAAAAGAGATTTAGTTCTGTTTTGAAAATAACAAATTCCTTTATGCCAATTGCACAGAATTTATATTAGTTCCAATGCATCCATGTCAATTTATTTATCCTTTCTTAATTACTATGGCTTTCTATTGTTAGGATCCCAGAGAACAGTTCACATCTTTTCATGTATTCTTTAAGCTTAAAGAGATGCATACACACATGATACACTAAAATTACAATAGCTGTATTTGTAAATATTTTCAAAATCCAAGACTGTGACTCATACATATACTCTCACCCTCTCAGTTAATATAAGTCCTCCAGTTTATATACGGATGTTTCACTGAGGCTTTGATAGTTGTGTGAGGTGGCTAAGAAAATCACTGTGAAGGCAGATGAAAGTAGCTTCAGAGCTAATATTTGTGCTGTAAATATATTCATATAGAAAGAATTGAGGAAATCAGCCTAAGAATTCAATAAACACATACCTATTTTCAACTACCTACACATCTTGGAGAGAGAGAAAGTCAAAGGATGCTAGGAGACTTTGAATTAACAAGTTATTAGTACATTTTAAGAAAAAAATTTACTGTTAATCCCATATTGACTTTCATAATACCTTTGATATAGGTTTACCTAATAGTTTAATACAGCTACACCAATACTGTTGTGTTTCTAGCTTAGGAAATGATTCCA
Source organism: Tympanoctomys barrerae (assembly GCA_002564285.1). NCBI lineage: Eukaryota > Metazoa > Chordata > Mammalia > Rodentia > Octodontidae > Tympanoctomys > Tympanoctomys barrerae. The sequence continues at coordinate 11,633 of NDGN010960462.1, read as the reverse complement.
AACTTCAGACTACAAAACTGGGAAATGACCTAGACCAGTCCCTCTTCTGCAATCGATTGGTCACTATATTAATCAGGTTTTCATCACTATAGTGAAATGTTTGACATAGACTAGCTTTACAAAAAAAGGATGTTTATTTAACTCATAGCTCTGGCAGTTCAAGTGCAAAATGTTGGCATCAGTTCAGTTCTGCTGAGGACCTGACGGTGATGATGTCACAGTAGCAGGAGTGTGTATCAGTAGAAAGAAAGCACTCAGCAAGGCAGGAAGCAGAGAGAGCCTACCGCAGGCTTTTGAAGCAACTCTGTCTTTCAAGAACTACTTTAATCCCTCCGATGGCGAGGCCATCCATGACCATGGCCAAAAGGACTCCCACATGACCACCTGCCTGTTAAAGGTCTCAACACCAACTCTCAGTACTACCACCTAGAGACAAAGTCTCCCAGTATATGAAGTTGGGTGGTGGGGGACACTAAAATCATTTTCACATTAGTTAGTAGTCACCAAGATGAGACCTATGCATTGAAGTCTATAATATCCTCCTAATCCATCTCCTCCCAAGCTAATCCAACTCTCCAAATATAAATTTGGTTCTCTTGGTCTTCCAGGATGGAGAAATTGAACTCTTAGCCATTTTTTCTGGGTGCCAACCTAGACCCCTTCTAGTCTACCCTTTATGTTATTCTGTGTCCCCACTCCTAAGGAAAATATAAAAATATCATAGAGTAACTCATTTTCTTACAACTCCTCAGCAACTAAATCAAGAACAAAGCTTTGTCATAACTTAACAGAATCTTTATGAGGTGGCTTCTGCCTTATTGCCATCAAATTCTCCCTAAAACTGTCTCTGGCCTCAACAAAGATTATCTTCTTGGCCAAACTTTCGTCAAGCCCTTTAGAATACTTTTCCCAAGGAGGCCCTACTTTGTAAGGTCCATGTTTTCCCTTTGTATTAACCAATTTGTGGAAGAATCCTTCCAAGTCAGTTAACCACGGTCCCCTACCAACATCTTATCACCTTTGATATTTGATTCGATTCCACATCTTTTTTTTTTTCCCCCCTTGAAACAGCCCAGTCCAGTGGTTCCTGTGCTTGTCATTCTGGTCCTGAATAAACTATGCCTTACCTTAGTTAGCAAGTGTCATGAATAATCTTTTCCTTAACAGTCTCACTATCCTGGGCTGCTGGCCTGAAGACAGTCCTTCCCACACGTTCTCCATCTCTGTGCCCACATTCTGCATCTATCGGTATGCACAAGCCTCCCCAAATCTCTCCTGGTCCCCTGCAAAAGTGCACCTTCCCCATTCTGCTCACCTCCCACAAACACCTCTAATCTAATATTTTACCAAATATATTGTATTTATGTTTCTATTGCTTGCATCTCTTTGCCTTCTTGCATAATACTCTTTGCTGACAGATGCTCTGTTTTATTTACCACCATATCCCTTACACATAGCACAGCTGCATGGCATATAGTAGATGTTTAATCAAATTCAAAAGAACCTGGCATACATGTTTATTTATGACTCCAAGGACCTCTCATGTTAAGGCAGAAATCCTGTCTGGTAGGAACCAGTTGACTGCTGTGGAATACCCTCCAGCATCCCTGAAGTATGTTTTCTAATGAACAGCATATCTAAAGCCCAAGTCGAAGGCATTTCCTTTGGTGGCATAGAATGACCACCTTTAGCTGTGGCATTATCTTAAAAATGTGCAGTTACTATTTAATACTTATCAGGTGGCAGGTTTATCACTAGAGCAGAGCTCAAAAAATTCTTCAAGAAACAGTTTCCCAGCAGCTAACTTCCCCAAAGTCTCCTTTAAATACCAAATGAGGCTGCCCGGTGCAGGGCTTCCTGTAACACTTGCTCCTGCAAATGAGTACTGCAGCAGACAGTCATTGCCAGTGACAGGAGCCTGGAACTTCCCACTGACAACAGAGTTGCCATCTGAGGCACTAAGAGCACCCGCCCTCCCTTCCAGACTTGGATCAGGCAGAGGACACAATAAAACTTCTTGAGCTCTGTGTTGAGTAGACTGAAATGGGGAAAATCAGCTTAGGAGTCAAAACCCACAGTTTTAAAATCCAAGTTCAAAACATATTACAGAAATAGAAGCACTTAGTAACTTAGCAAGATTTTATTTTCAAATTTTAAAAAGGGCGGGGATGTAGCTCAATATGAAGGCCCTGGGTTCAAGTCCAAGTACTAACAAAAAAAAAAAAAAAAGTTCACATTGGCAGAAAACCAAACCAAATGTATCTCAGTCAGGAAATATAGACATTGTCAGCATAATATAGACCTTAGAAATAAGTGAAACAAATTTGCCCTCAGAAAGACGTGGTTCTACTCACAAGTGATGCCTACAAAAAGGAATAAGAAAGGTAACAGAAATCATATTCAGATTAGATTATACTCTGAACAAAGAAGAGGAAAAAAAAATTAACCAAGTATTTCCTGTCCCAGAGTCCATATTTTAACAAAAGGTAAAGAAATAAATTACTGCACATTATATGCCTGGTCACATCAGTTTAAATCACCAAGACTAAATTAGATTTTTCATCCAAAAAAAGCAAGCAGAAAATCAAGTTTATTAAGCTAAAATTTCTTGAGCACAGGATAACCAGTTCAAACTTTTAAAAAATGTAATCCAAAAGCAAAATCACTAATGTCAATTGTCTTCCCAAAGTCCAGGCTATTTACAGGAATTTTGCCCAAGCACTGCAGACATCGGCCATAAGCGCCACCCAATTTATATTAAGCGACGCGTCTTCTTCCTCACAGTAAGTACTCAGCAGGCTGCCGTCTCACCTCAAAGGTGAAGCTCAATGGCAGGCTGCAAGATAGCTGTGACATAAATGTGTATATCAGAAAAGTAGAGAAATGCCACGATAATCGTGTTTAATCTTTTAAAGCTGTGATTGAGAAGTGGCATTTGGACAGGATTTAAACTTGGCTTTGGCCACCACAAAGATTAAACTGACTATAGTTCTCTCCTAGCCTTATTTTTTTTCTCATTAGTTAGATGTCACATAGGAAATGAAATTATTATAAACATATTTTACTTGTTTAACTTCATAACTTACAATCAGTGGGTTTTAAAATTCAATAAATCCTCTCACTTATTAGTTACAGAATATAGTCGCATTTAACCTAATAAACTTAAAAACATGGCTTTAAGGAATATTCTTTCTTGGCAAGAATTAAATTGGCCTGGCTAATTTACATTGTTTTAAATTTAGAGAGAATTGTGTACTGGCTCATGATTGCAGTACATAAACCATTTCCATGAAATGGTCTGAATTAACCTCCAAGCTATTTATATAAACAGCACATATCTTTGCAAGCATTGCTGTCTACTAGATTTTTTTTAAAAAGTAAAATAAGCTTGCAATTTAATCCTTAGCTAAATAGGAGTACAAGAAACATTCAGCATTTCATTATGTTCTAAATAATAGGTACTCATTCTTTCTGTGTAGTTTAGTATACCTGAAATGAGTTGTTGCTAGTGTCTAAAGTTATTGCAAAATAATATAGTCTTCAAGTGTATGTTTCTAATATTATGTAATGGAATCAAAGGCGACTAAACAATGGATGAACCAATGATTGCCAAATAAGTTCATAGGTAAATGTAATGCATCAGTAAGGCTGCAAATCCTCCCAAGCTTATGGCTTACAATGATATTCAATTATTAATATTCATACTAAAGACTATAATCAAGGCACAGGACTATAAAATTTTTTCAGCTGCCAAGTAGGAGCTACATGTTACCTCTAATTAGTAATCACTTCCTGTTTAATCATAAGAAACTATATCAACTCAAAATGAAACAAGAATTAGATCTTTTAAAATGTGACAACAATCGAAATGATTTTTAAGAACAATAGGAATGCCAAAAAGTCAACTATTCTAATTCTAAAAGAAGGTACATTATCTTTAAGCAAACAATTTTAGAAAAAATGAAAATTTGATGTTAAAATTTCTTTATGTCCATAAAAACAGGAGGCTTTTAAGTCAGATTGTACTTAGCATTTTTACATTATTTCTTAAGAGAAATTTTTAATACCGAAGTTATTTGGCAATTCATATATTCTATACATCACACCTCCCTTTCTATTACATATTGAATCAACTAAATACTGTTTCAGTCACTGATATGCACATAGCATTCCAAAAATAACTGAATCAAAACAAAGCTTTTGGCTTTACTGCCAACTGTGCTTCTCCTTAACCTTCCCTCATCTAAGGAAATACTGTAATATGGCCATCTACCAAGCTAGTCAGCCCAAACATTAGTAATCATTTGGGAGTCCATCTTCCCTCATTTCCCGAATGTCAATCCAGTACCAAGCCCTATCTCTAAAATATGTCCTGAACTTCACTGGACAGGGCTCCGGTCGAGGCCTGTTGCCCCTGACTTGGTCACTGCATTGGCATCCTCCTTAGTCTCCTCGCTTGCCCACTTGCTTTATTCTTCACAATGCAAATGAAATTGGTGAGTAGTCCAGTATGCATGACTCCTTTGCTTGAAATACTTTCTATTCCACTAAAAAACTAAATGCTTCCAATGGCTTCTCCTTATGACCTACCAGCCTTACTGGCTTCTTTTACCTTTTTCCAATGGATCCTGCTCATTGCCACATGGGGTGTTTTCTTGAATAGGATGTGCTTTCTGTTTGATCCATGACCCCACGGTCATCACCAGACTGACTCCTTTTCATCGTCTTCTGGCTCACTCTATCTCAAGAAACAGCCAACCACTCCATCTCATCCTTTGCCATCACATCACCAACTTTCACAATGCACTGCTTCTGCCACTAGAATATAAGAGATAGCTGGACACAATGATGCACACCTGTAATTCCAGAACTCTGGGAGGGTGAAGGAGGATAATTGCAAGGTTGTGCTAAGTCCAGGCAGCTCAGTTGGAGACCTATCTCTAAACTAAAAGTAAGAAGGACTGAAGGTGCAGTTCAGTGTTAAGTTCTGGGTTCAATCTCCAGTTCTTGGGGAAAAGAAAAACAAGAATATAAGAGACAGTAGGAGACTAACGTCACCAGTCCTGCTCATAGCCGAACCCCTAAAGGTGGGTGGTGCATAAGAGAGAACAGGAGTCCAATAAATACTTGTCAAATGAATCATTTCTGTGGAATTTTACAACTCACCATTTTAGATCAGACTGATGCTTAAGATGCAGAAATGTCAGTAGAATGGAAACAAGATATCTGATACCATTAAATGGATCTCAAGTCCTGCCTAATTATAGACATTCAATATTTCAAATTTGCAGTAAATTTACATCATATGCCAGCTTTTCCTGGATTGTGTTCCTATTTTCTACTCCTTTCCACATTAAGTAAAAAACTATACTTGTTTGGTAAGAGAAATACATAGATGGTAGAATATAAAATAGAAAACTCTTCCAGGTATCTTTATTATTGCTCTTTACATTGCAAACAAAAACAATGGTATCAGGGCCAGGGAGATGGCTCAGTGGAATAAGCACTTCCCTGACAGGCTCACGGGCCTGATTTCGATCCCCGGTTCTGCCAAAACAAACAAACAAACAAAAAATGGTATCATAACTATTTAGGAAAAAATGGAATCTATAATTTTATTCAATTAAATACATAATTTAAAACAAATTTAAACAAAGTAACTTTAACAAATAATGATACCTTAATGTGTTTATACTTCCAAACAGCATTGACTTAAAATGATACAAATAGTAACTAACATTTGCTATGTAACTTTTTCTCTCTCCTAACCATTGCCCTAAACATATTCTTTGTTTTGAATCATTTAACCATCACAAAAACCTGATATGAAGAGAACTATTATTATCCTCACTTTATAAAAAGAAAACTGAATCACAGAGAATTTAAGCAATTTCTCCAAAGTCACGCAGTTTAAAAATGTTGTCAGTATTCAAGTCCAGGGATGTAAATGTCCACATTTGCCTTCTTGTACTATACAGCCTCATTAGGTTCTAGAGATAACACATTATGTTAGAGATAACATACAAAATTCCTATCACAAATCCTAGAACAAAACAACTACTGGATACTTGACAGGTATTACCCTTTTCATTACTTCTTTCTCTATTATCCTATATGGGGAGATTTAGATGTCTCTAGCCTCTACCACGGTACAGGCCCCAGAATTTTGATACTGAGCTTGTTAAAAATAATTCATCAGAGCTGTAGTCAGGCTATTGGCCTGGGGTCAGGAATTCAGAGATCAAGACATAGGAAAAAATTAAGCCAGGATACAAAGAGTCAAACTGGGAAGGCAAGACCTGAGGATTACATTGCCAGTCAATAGCAGGTACATTGTAGAACAGCCATGATGGATAAAGGAAAGGGTAGGACAACAAAAAATAGGGTGTCACTGAGAAAGGAGGAAGAAAATGGAAGACAGTGGTATTTGAAAGGTAGCATGAGACCACAGAAACTACAGCTATGGGCTTCTATACTTGCTGGCCACAAGAGAATCATCCCACCCCCCTCTGGCTCACACACTATCCCAGTGTTCTTAGAACTTTGTTCATCTCCACAGAATATCCAGCCTTTCACAGTAGAAGAAATTAATTTATGTGTGTAGGTATTGTCAGTAATTTTCCAGAAAGCTCGCTTTTAATCAGTGTTAGGAATTGAATTTGTACTTTGGTTCTTTCCCAAGAAAAATCAAAGATGACTGATAGAACTATCTCCACATATCATCTACATTTTTGTTTCCTTATCTCCTTTGCTTATTGCAGGGTGAGCCTTAAGAAAAAGAATGAAAAGGGGAAAGCCAGGAATGGGATGGATATTAACAGTCTCGTCTAAATCCTAATGATCAATGGCTGAGGGTGACTTTTCCCCTCATCAGCAATGTCTCAGCTATGTCTAGCTGGTCCCGAGGGGAGAAAACGACTTTCATCAAAGCTTAAGAAGAGCCAGAAACAGGCCATATGCTTCCAGGTATTTTTAGTAAGCAGTTAAGAGGTATGATCCACAAGTCTTTATTAAGCACAATCTTATGGTAATGTCATATATAAAAATGAAAAATAGTTGTCACCTAAAACTATGGTCATATTTCTTTGTATGAACTGTTTTAAGATTCATTGGCCACAATTGTCTCACTTCTTTTGTTTCATTACTTGTGAAGTCTGTAAAACTGAGGAAAAAAATAATTTCTAGGTTAGATTGGAAGAGAAAGGAGGCATGAAACATTCTTCTTTCTAAACCAGTGGGGGTTGGCATTTCAGGAAGGCCAGGAAAGAGTCAAAATGTCACTGAAATAATGTGTCAGACTTCTGAGCAACATAGGAGTTTTCTGAATAGTGAATCTAATTTTATATTTTCCTTTAGCTTCTGGGATAAGCATACAATTTAAAGCCCTATCTGTAAAGTAATAGAAATTATCAACTATAAGTCCAAAAAGAAGGAAATTCCCTGGTGTGGCAATCTGGTACTTCATTGTGTGGTGAAAAATGTCTACGTATTCAGGATTATGAATGTCACTAATACACCTAAAATCAGCACGTGTCAGTCATTAATATTCATATAGCTGAAACAAAACAGCTCATACTGTAGCTGCTCATAAATCTGGCAGAAATGGAAAGAAAGAAAAGGGAAAGGGAAGAGATAAAGAAAGAGCTCAGGGATATACTGAACACAAGGCGGGGGGACTCCATTCATTCAGCCTAACATCTGCTCAGCCTGAAGTGGAACCACCTGTTAGTTTATTAAATTGTAGAATTAATTTATGTGGAAATAAGAGAGGAGGGGGGAAAGAGGCTTTAATTCATTCTCCCCCCCCCCAAAAAAAAAACCCTCTATTTATTCCTGTCTAAAAAAACCTTTCATGAGCTGTAATCAATGCCATGAAACCTAGTCCCATTATATAATTAATTGAAGCAATGAAATGTTTCCCATGACTGCTATGTAGGCACATTGCCTGTGATGTTTTTGTTGGCCCTCTCTTATGTTCCCTTAAATGAAAAGTCCACTGCTACCTCTTTTAGTGTTCCTACATCATCAACGGCATTAAAACAAGCAAGGCTATCACATGGGGATTTTAGTAAAACCAAGGAAGATCTCACCTTTGAAACATCTCACTATTTAACCAGTGGGGAGGGGGTAATGTCTCCTCAGCAGAGCAGATGAGAATAATACAGCTGTAGCTAAGGGATCATACGAAATCCGGTCCTGAGCAATGCAGAAGTCTCCATTAACCTCTCTGCCTTCTTTAATGAAAGACATACTGCTTTGCTTCCTCCAATATTCTCAAATCTCAGGATCTCAAATTTGCTAAATTAAAATGGTGGATATTATATCTACAGTTGATTTCCTCCTAAGTTTGCCAAGAATGTCAGGTAATCCTCAAGGAGCATAAATATAAAAATTCTTCAGTGATTAGAAGAGGTACACAGCTTTTATATGAATGTGGATAGATGTTTCTCCCACAGTAATGTGCCATCTTTTTATAACCTGTGGTTATCTAAGTTAACCACAATTAGTGGGGATGCTGTACTGAACAGCCTCTCCAAAGGTTTGGTTGCCAGTCACAAGTATCTAGAATTTTCTTTTTAAAGTGGGGAAGAAAAGAAAGATTTCTCCATAGTTGTACTGCATTTTTTTTATCCAAACAACTAATGTTGTCCTTTTATAAAGATTATTTCTATCATGTAGCCCAGACTTCACAAAGCAAATTCCACATTCAATGTATTTTGTATTACTAAAGCCATTTCAAGTCACATGCTTTTTTTTAACTCTTGAATAACTTATCTGAAAAATAGAGGCCAAATTTCCTTAAAGCTTTTGTAAAATGCAGCAGAGAAGCCAGCTTTCCCTGGAGACTTATCCAATTACATGGACTGCATGGTTCTACCCTAAGAGAGAGGAGCATTCAAAATTGTGCTTTTCTGATCATGGCAGACAGTGTAAAAGGGAGAAATCTAAGAAATTCAATTATCTCCCCAGGTGTCACTCAGCTTTGGGACTAATATAATTGGCTATAAATAATACGAGCACATTTCAGACACAACCTCTGTGGGTTTCATTACAAAATACTCTTGCCACGAAGTTACTAACAACTGGGCTCACCACATGGATTAGTTAGGGTTGCAACTGCAAGCAGATTACTTTACCAACTAATAGTTTTTCTTTTTTTATGGCCTTCCTTACATACTTTACTTAACATCCCCAATGTAGCACTGAAAGCACATATTACCTTTTTAGCAAACACCAAAATGACCTTTTAAAGTAATCATTTAAAACCCAAAGCAATGCTTGATCACCAGCTCAGTACCATATAGCATGCTGCTCTTGTGTATGCTCCTGAAATTTAATGGAGTCCAACAGCAGCAGAGACCATGAATATGAATGGCCAATGTAATAGAATTCTAACTCCCAAAGGGTCACCCTGGTGGCCCACTCTGACTCCATCTGTGTGGGGATTTCCCTTGACCACAGTCCAGTAGACTTCCTAAAAGTGAAATGGAGAAAACTGATGCTTTCTACTCTATTGATTATACATAGTAGGCAATCAATAAAATTTGTTGATTTTGTTCTAATTAAGCCTTTTGAAAACCAAAACATGTTGATAGACATTTGAATAACGCCACTAAGGATGCGGGTTTCACAACCATGCCCACATGGATGGCAAACCCAGATGTATTTTGAAGTCATCCAGTGCTCCAAAGGGTTTTTCAAATGTTTTCAGTTTAACTAAACCCTAAACACATTGTGCCAAGTACTATTTTCCTTTAAGTTTCAAACCCATGTGAATTTTAAGGGAAATTAAATCCACATGTTTCTGATTCATTTTTACTTAAATCATTAAAATGCTGTTTTGGATGAGCCATTGACTTCCAAGAAGCTTTTCTTCACAGACTCCTTTACGCCTTTTTTGGTGTGGGGTCAAAAGCAGGAAGTCATACTTTGACGATGATAAATGAATTGTGACATCAAACACTGCAGCTCCAAAACCAAGTATTCTAACAATACTTCAGCAGTTGACAAGTTCATTTTCTTAATTATCCATCAGGAAATGCTTACTTTTGCCTTTATTTGACTAGTATAACCTAGGAAGCAAAATATCTATCTCACCTGTAAGCACTATGCCACTTAGGTTTTGGCTTTGGAGGGGCACTGACTTGACAAAGGAGTAATATCATCATTTCTCAGTACTTAATCTGGATAATCTCCAAAGAAAAATTAAAAATACATACAAATTTCTGTCTGTTTCATCTAAACTTAGACACCTAAGTAAGGTGTCTTATAAATGCAATGTAAAATCTACCAGGAAGTCACTCTGTACATTGCAAGAATGATAGTCCTCATCTCCTGGGCCCCACCTCACCAGCCTCCTGGCTCTTTTTTTTAATGTATTTAATATAGGGCCAAAGGGTCTCACTATGTAGATTTGACTCATAGTGATCCTCCTGTTTTCAGCCTCCCAAGTGCTGTGATTACAGGCATGCACCACCAAGCCAAGTCTCAATCACCTTCTTAGCATGCCCGGGGGGGTGAGAACAGCACAGCATTCTGGGGATCAAACCCTTGCCACTGTGCTCTGCCCAAGCAGGTGCTTTAGCCCACTGAGCTATCTGGCCAGTCCTCAGCCTCCTGATTTCAGGCTTCACATTAAGGTCTTTCTCTAAAACATTTAAATAACCTTCATTCTTCCCTATCATTCATAAATTCAAATGTCATAACCTTTACTCAACTTTGAAGAAAAATAAAAGAAGCATTTGTGGGGCTTCCTCTAGCTGTCTTCATGCATCATTCCTTCTTTCCTCTTCCGTATTTCTAAAACTTAATCTCACTAATGGTTCTCTCTTTACAATTATTGTCTTTTAACTATCTCTTTATTTAGCTATTTTAGAGATATAATTAACTATCTCTTTATTTTAAAGAGATTTTAAAGAGATAGTTATTTTGAGATATAATTTTAAGAGATTTAATTTAAGAGATATCGCTTTATTTTAAGAGATATAATTAACTCTCTAATTTAAGAGATATCTCTTTATTTTAAGAGATTTAATTTAAGAGATATCTCTTTATTTTAAGAGATATAATTAAATCTCTAATTTAAGAGATATCTCTTTATTTTAAGAGATATAATTAACTATCTCTTTATTTTAAAAGACAATTATTGTCTTTTAACTATCTCTTTTTTTAACTATCTCTTTATTTATTTCTCTCTTTACAATTATTGTCTTTTAACTATCTCTTTATTTAGCAGACAAAAATGCACACAGAAAACTTGTGCTTCTGTTGACTCCCCCCATTTCTGTAACTGCTCTCTGGCTTGAGATTACCCCGTCACAGAGCAGTGAGAACATGCTGAGGCAACCTGGCCCGGTGGTGTACCTCACACCCTCCCCATCTTTCTGCATTCCCTCCATTCACTCCTTCATCACATCACAACTGTTCCTACTAAATCTCTAGTTTAGTATCTCTAGTTTTCCCATGATTCCCATCCATAGTTGGCCCGCAGACAGGTCTTTCTGAAATATCAACTTGTCAGCTTACTCCCCAACTTGAAATCTTGTTTTTTCCTCACTGCAGACAGAACAATGTTGTATTGGTCAGGGTTCTACTTAGAGGAACAGATATAATATAAGGAACAGATATTAACA
>NDGN010959737.1:0-10106 GCA_002564285.1 Tympanoctomys barrerae | reverse complement strand
ATACACAGATACAAAATGGACATTCATCTGTATACCCCTCTTTTGTTAAGTTCCGTTATTTGAGATTTCTTATTTTTGATACCAAAACAAAAGTGATAATAGAAAAAATACAAGTTTGGGGTTTTTTTTCGGTACGGGGGATTGAACACAGGACCTTGTGCTTGTCAGGCAGGTGTTTATGCTACTGAGCCCCAAAACAGGTAAGTTAGACTTCTTCAAAATTAAAAACTGTTGTGCTTCCAAGGTTAACAGCAAGGAATTGAAAAGAATTCTCAGGAAAGGAAGAATATTTGCAAGTTATATACCTGATGAAATGCTTACTATTAAAAAGATCAAACTTTTAAAACAATAGAAACCATAATTAAAATGAATAATGATTTGATATGAAAATCAAAACTATAGTAAGATACTACCTCTTACCTACAAGGATGAATTTAAAACAAAAAGAGAATAACAAGTGTTGGTAGGGATGCCATCCCGTTGCCGATAGGAATATAAAATCGAGCAATAACTTCGGAAAAAGTTTGGCAACTCTTCAAAGAGTCAAACATTGAGCTACTATATAATCCAGAAATTCTATTCTTAGGTTTATACCCAAGAAAATGAAAACATGTGTTCACACATGAATTTGCATAAGCAGGATATGGTAATGCACACCTGTAATTCCAGCACTCTGGTAGTCTGAGGCAGGAGGACTGACTACAAGTTTGAACCCAGTCTGGGTCAACTCAGTGAGAGACTTTCTCAAATTAAAAAGAATTTTATAAAAGGATAGAGATGTAGCTCAGTGCAGGACCTAGGTTCAATCCTCAGTACAGAAAACAAACAACAAAAAAACTTGTGCATAATGATTAATAATAGTATTATTCTTAATAGTCAATCCATGGAAATAATCTAGAAAAATCGCCTGATGAATGAATAGATAGGTAAAATGTGTAACAAGCATGCAACAGCATATTTTCAGGAATAACAAGGGATGAAATTCTAACTTGTGTTACCACATGGTAAACCCTGAAAACATTAGTCCCACTGAAAAATTCAAGTCACAAAAAATCTTATTGACTGAAACTATTCATATAAAATGTCCAGAAGAGGTGAATCATTACGACAAAGAGCAGATTAATAACTGCCAGTAGCTGGTGGAGGAAAAAGAGAGAGGGACTGCTAGTGGAACTATCTTTTAGGGGTGATAAAAATATTCTAAAATTGATTTTGGGGATGGCTGTGCAACTCTGAGTATACTATAAAACAATGAATTGTACAATTTCAGAGGATCAATTTTATGGCATGTAAATTCTAATCTATAAAGTTGACAAAAAAATCAAAACACTAATACCCATGTAAAATTAAATCCCTCTTCATCATACACGGGGAAATATCCTCATGTTTTAATATTCATTTTTTTCAGTTATACAAACAATATATGTTTACTTTAAGAAAGTTAAAACAGGGCAAAAAGGATGAAGGAGGCCACTTTTTTTTTTTGGAACCGGGGATTAAACTCAGGCCCTTAGAAAGTCATCTTTAATGCATCCTCAATGCAGAAATAAATAATTGGCTGTTCGGTAACTTCCTTTCAAAGTTTATCAATTTAAAAGCAAAACAAAAAACAAGAACTATGCCTACATCCTACATGTTTTATCCCTGGTATTTCCTCATGTTAGTATCTCTGCCAGGACTGCCAGAGGATACGGAGGGTAGAGGCAAAGAACTGAAGAATGGTTCTGCACCATGGGTGTGCGGCACAGTAACTTTGGGAGATTATTAATAAATCATATCCAGGTAGCACTTAGACCACTTAAATCAGAATTTCCAAAAGTGGGACATGGAGTCCCAGGAGTACTTTAATTCTCATGCCCATCTGTGACTAAGACATACTTGATGAGACAATTCTGCCGTTCTATATCTCAGTCCTAACTTGTAGAAGCACTGCCTATTCCACGTAAATGAAGCTGCAATTTACATTTATTTGTGGTGAGACTGTATGTGTACATGTGTATTTGCATGTTAGCATATACTTATGTACATCTAGTTTACTGAGAATTGAATGTGGGGACTTGCACTGACCTACATCCCCAGCCCTTTAAGTTTTTTAAAATTCTGAGTTTCCTCAGTTGCCTGAGCTGGTTTTGAACTTACCATCTTCCTGTTTCAGCCTCAAGTGTGTTAGGATTACAGGTGTGTAAATATAGTTTTATGATTTTGTCATTTATATTCTTCTGAAATCACCTGGTCAGAGCTATTCCAAGTGCATCTATGAATTACTGGTCTTTTGTTTCTTAATCATTCCTAAGAGGTCCCCACCTTCATCTTACCATGTCACTGAAAAAGGAAGCCTAGGCTTACAAAGCAATTGCAATGAACTAAGCTGAGCTTTATGTTAGCTCTGCAGAGATATGATCTCAATGTCATAACACAACCAAGTAGGTACCATCATTATTATAGTGTAAGAGGTGAAATTTCAGCACAAAGGGGTTAAGTAAGCAGTGGAGATGGGCTTTTGAACCCACACGGCTTAGTTCTGAGGATCTTTGTTCTAGTTAACTCACTTTTGTCTAAACCTCAAGAGCTTTTACATAGTAACACTGGGGTAGAGAAGACATGTGCCTCAATTTTAACACTATCCTACATGGAAGGAACAAACTAAAGTTTTCAATAGTGAAGCATATTTCTTCAAAAATTCAAGTTCTCAGAAATTCTAAGTAGGAAAAGCTTTCTGTAATTCTTCAGGGGAATTACTCTATGGAATGTGCTTGAATGTTTTCTATTTAAATTATTACCTCTAGTTCTTTTTTTGTTGTTTGTTTGTTTGTTTTTGCAGAACTGGGGATTGAACTCAGGACCTATTCTACTGAGCTATCTCCCAAGACCTTTTTACCTATAGTTCTGCTAAATAGTCTTCACAGAGCTCCAGCACTAGAATAATTCTAGATACATTATATTCAAAGTTACTCAGTGTTTCCTATCTCCAATCATACTAAATGATAATGAGGTTTTATAAATGCTTGTTGTCAATACAGTGCCACTACCTGGAAGTGATTTTCATAATAAGTGTCCAAGGGGCTACGCACTTCAGGGGGAAGCCCCGTGTACAGGTGCAGGTGAGCAGGTGTGGGTGTGCTGATAACTCACCTGCAGAATCTCATTGGTCGGTATTAATCACTTAAAGGCTGCCATGCTATTTTTGCTATTATTCAATGGGGCAGAGAGTAAGGGTGATATTGTATGCTTTCATTTCTCTACTTTTTCCTCTTTTTCCCACTTAAATTTCCCATTTGAATCAATATTTCAAAACAGAAACAAATAATCTAGCATCCGTGGAAGACTTCAAGTTAATAAGGAGGGCTTATTCTTTTCTAGATCAAATATCCTTCCAGAGAAAGATTAGTGACAGAGGACCTATTTTCTATGGGAAAGATTGCCAAGTTCCATTAAAATACGTTGTATCTGCTTCCTAGCTGTCCAAAGAAGAAAAACTATCTAGACACTAAGAAGCCATAATCAATTTCAGGGTTTAAGAGTTACATTTTCCACCTGCTTTAGCTATAAAATGCAACAGATTTGGAGAATTATTCAGGACGGTGGTTTCCAAACTTTAATGTGTAGCAAAATCATTGTGAGGCTGATGAGAAACACGGATGGCCAGGCCCCATCTCTAGACTATTGTTCCCAGGGCTGCAGATGAGGCCCAAGGATCTGGGTTTCTACCAAGTTTCCTGGAGCTACTGGCCAGTGGCTACCCTTCACCAACTCCTGATAAGGAGGGCCCTCCATATGCCTCCTTACAACACCCTCCCTTTCTTCATTTGAGACTTCAGAGCTGCAGTTTTGAGTCATATTCTAGACTAGTACCTCAAATGGTAGAACACTTTCTGTGGCTTTAGATCCTAAGTAAACCACTTCCTTCTCTAACTATGGCGGGGACAATATTAGTAAAGAAGGCAGTTCTCTATTAGAATAAGAAAACAAGTTGTCTTTTGAGTCCTTCTCTGACTCTCTTTAAATTTCTCACAAAGTATTTGGAGTGAAGTGCAAAAGGAAAACTTTGCAAGGAGTGGCCAGATCAAAAGAAGACTGGCATACTCACCAGAGAGGAAATATACCCAGCCGTGTGGTGATAAAAACCATGGCAAACATAACGAAGAGGAGGTCACACATCTTCTGAAACTTGGCGTAATTTGCCATTTTGGCAGCCTGTAAAAGGAAAGAACATACTATATTAATTTAGTCAAACTGATAAATGACAAAATTTCTTTCAATATGCATGAGACCCCCTAGAAGATAACACATGCATCAAATCTCCTGCTACTCTAAAATGTCATGCATCATACATCAGTATTTATAAATTACCCCTAAGTGAGTGAAATGCAGCCTTAGGTATAAGTAGAGCTACCGACTATCACAGATTTAATAAAATATTCAGCAACCCGAAAAATTTAATTATATGGTTGATTTCAAGAAAACTAGAAACTTTTGCATTATAGATGATATTAGCAAGCCAGATGCCAGAACAGAAATCTGGCATTAATGGGTCAAAATAGAAAGTGCTAGATAATCCTCTAAACCATTATGAGCCCCAAATACTGAGCTCACAAGCTTGATAAGACTGTATGGAATTTTTCTGCATCTGTCTTCCTCTCTACTTAGAATTATAGTTTTTCTTCGAACAGGCATAGGCAGTACTCTGGGATGACAACCTCCTGGCTTAGTCTCATAAACAGAAATGAGAAAGTACTAGATCCTGTTATTGGGACTAATGCATTTAGGTCAAGTCTTCAGAGTTACAGTACAGGATCATTTTCTAAATGAATATCGCTAATGTTCAAAGTGCCTGTGAGAAGTACTCTCATAATTTATGACAATAATTTAAGCAACCACTTTTCATACACTATAAATTAAAGTGGGGAAGAAATCATGTCCTTTTCTCTACCACCACTTTTTGAGATGACTGTAAGAAGAAATAAAACTGAAAACAGAGCTTTGCTTGATTACTTCTTTTTACACTTTTACCCAGGATCCACAGTACCTACGCACAGTGATAAGTCGAAGATATCTTCTGTGTTAACGTTATTTTGTACTTTTTGGAACATTAAATTAGTTGAGTCATACTTGAAAATTGTGAACAGTGTCCTCAGCTGTTATACTTTAATAGCTTTAAGTAAAGCACAAAGCTATAAGAGAAATATATTTCTAACCCACGGAGTAGGAGGCCAGATCATGAGCTTTTAATTTTATGACTGTTTGTAACTCCATGATCTGTGGTAAACGAAAAACCATCCTCTGCCCTCTTCAGCTAGGTAAACCCTATAATTTTTCCTTTATATTCATTCATCAGTAGTTAATAAATAAACACAAATATGAACTTCTCTAAATGTCTAGGTCATAAGTCCCGTTTCAAAGACTGTATTAGACATTCTTGAAAAAAATTTTATAATGTCAAACCAGAATTCAGATAATAAAGAATACTTGCTTAAATCAACCTAACTGGGATTTCTGGGTTCTTTTTTTTTTCTAGATAAAAGTAGCAGATGACAGCTGAACCGACATTTTCTGAATCTTGGCTCTGCCACGCACTATGGAAGTATTAAAGGTGACTGACTGTACAAAGCTGATTTCAAAACTGTAGGTTGCTGTATAGATTTCTATTTCTGAGCCTATAGCATTTAATCAGATGATAAGTGATCTTCATGGAATTGCCCTCATGTTAAATATATTTCTTCTTTTAAAAATATGTGGAGTAGAGTTGAGCTTGAATCACTTAAAAATCACAGCAACAAACCAGTTTCTGATTTATCTAGCCCCGTAGGGCTATCTTTGTGCTTTGTAGTATGGAAGAGATTTTTAAAATTTAATTAAAAAATTTATTATGAAAATGTACATGACCCGGCCTTCTCTCATGGTGAAAGAGGCTCTCTGGTGGGGGTGGGGTGTTGCTGCTGCATGGCCTTTCTTCAGCTCTGTCCAACACAATGATCCTGAGTCCCCATCCCACCCCACTCTAGCATTGTTCTGTTGCCATTATTTGCCAACTCTACACAGTCACCTATCACAAAATCCACAAAGGGATTAAGTCCTCAAAATAGTCCTTGGAAATGTCTGCCAGCCTTTAATTTCAACAGTAATTTCTTGGCTATGCTTTTTGCTGTTGCTGTTGTTAGCTCAGGAGCGTGGCTTTGCTCCCGTCATCTGCTGGACAGGCTCAGAGCTCCTTCAGGGCCAGGGTTTTAACAAAGTGCTACGTCTACTTCCAAACCTACCCAATCACATGAAGAGTAGCTTCAATGTTTTAGGTTTTTCTTATATTGCAGTAACAGAGCATAACTGAGGGCAATTCCATTCTATATTCACAGTAACAATAAGTGTGAGTAAGGTGATAAACCTGTGGACCAACAGTAATTTTAAAAGCTAGAATACAGATTCTAAGACACACTTCTATTCTTTGGAATATATACTCTTATCAGTTAATTTTAACCAGCCATGTAAATATATTAACATAAAGAAAAAAGCCTTTTATTTGCCATGATTACTATTGTTGAGCATGGTTCTGAAAGCAGTAAGTTCTTAGTCAGGTATGGTGGTGTATGCCTCTTAGCACTCACTCTGGGAGGGTAAGGCAAGAGGGTTGTAAATTCAAGCCCAGCCTGGACAACCTAATGATTGAGTGATATCCTGGCCCAAAATTAGGTAATTAGTTAATTAATTAATCAGATACAGAGTCTTGCTGCAGTTCACACTCGTAGTGATACCCCTGTCTTAGCCTTCCCAGTGCTGGTATTATAGGTATGTGCCACCATGCCTGGTTTCCGGGGCCAGCAGTACTTGGGTCCCTGCACTTGCCAGGTAGGCAGTTAAGTCACCAAGCTAACTCCCCAGGGCCTAAACTTAAAAAAAAATTGCAAACAAGAGCTGGTCTGAGGGTTTTGGCTGAATTCAAGTATTCACACACAAAGCATTAAATTCTTTAAATAGTTTCTATACATAATTTGCAATTTTTATACCCTTTTCATTGTAAGATACTAGGAAAATGTGTACATTTGCAATAAATCGACATTATTTAATTTTGTTGGGATGTACAGTTTTCATTAATAACAACTGGTTTGTTATCAATTTCAGATAAATCAGTGTGAAATTTATAACACAAATCTATCAAAATAATGACTTTAAACTGTAAAATAAATCATGTAAGGTGTGAAAGAGTACAAGTTTTCATCATTCCATTAATAAAGAATGCTAAGATGATCAACTTCTTTGTATGAAAGTTTTTATCTGCAGACTCATTTTCATTAATTTCAGTACAAAGAAACACCCCAGAGTTTCAGAGAACCATCTAGCACAACACAAAGAACTTATGATCTCAGGGCTTTTGAGAGTTCTGCTTTCTGTATTAGTAGAGATGAAGGAAAACTTTTACCTCTAGAAGAGCATCAGCTGAGTCATGAAGACAGAGGACCAGGGTTCCTACTCGGGCCATATTGTTGACATATGAAAAGGTGATCAACAAAATCGATACCAGGTGGTGCAGGAACATAATGCCAAAGTCCTTGAGGAGGGAAAGCGACAGCCACGTTAGGGTCTAGCAACATTATAACATTTCCAGTCATCTACCAACCAGTAAACCAGTGGTTACTGAGACCCTCTGCAGGCCTAGAACTGTGGGTACTACGATGAGTAAGACAGAATCCCCATCCTCTGGAATCCACCATCTAGTGGGACAGACAATGAAGACCAAAAACCATGGGGAATATGGTCAGCACCAGAACAAAAGCCAGGTATGAAGTGTGGTTTTTATTAAGTCAAAGAATCTGAAATGATAGGAAGAACCATCACAAGATTCAAAGCAAAGAAGAGTACTACTTAGAAGGAATTACTATTTTGCTTGGGTTTGGATAAGTGTCTCCCCAAATGACCTATGTGTTAAAGGCTTCACCTCCAGTCCATGGTGCTTGTTGTGGTTTGGGGTTTCTGTAAGGTGAACAATATATAGTACAGGACACATTTTGTAATAACATTTTATAATGAATCGCCCAAGAATAACATATCAGACCTGTAGGAAATCTATGCACTAAATACTAATGAATTCAGCTGTGGGCCTAGAGCTCATAACAACACCTTCCACCAGTCCAACTGGAGGCCTAGAACCCACAACAAAGTCTCATATAGGTCGACTTCACAGATAAATGCTGGAAAGGCCCAAAGGTCAGTCAGTGGTGGAAGCTAGGAAGTCTATGCCAGTGAGATGAAGGATCTGTGCTAGCAAGCTGAGGGATCTGAACAGGAGCTAGGAAGCAATACTCAAGGTAAGCACCAGAGCTCCCCCATAAGTACCAGAGCTGTCCTTAGCGGCAGTGAAGTCCTGAGCTTCTCTGGTGATGAGAAAAGCCGAGTTCCCATCAGGAAAGCTGATGTGTCAAGCTTCTTAATGAAGCTGCTCAGTGCACCATGTTCCCCTCTGGAGCCAGGAATTGATGCTCAAGATGAAGACCCAAGCTTCTCTAAAGTTTATCTGGAAAGCTAGGATGACAAGGTCCTCCAGAAGAACACCCCAAGAGAACTAGCTTCCAACAGCTTCTTTAAACAGCATCCCTAACAGCATTATGGCAGCTTCTCCTGTTCTGCCTTTATGCTGCTGGCAACAACCCTCAAGTGGGCCTCACACACCCAGCACCACACTAGTTCATTTCAGCTGGGTATAGCAAGTTGACCACCAGTTAGCTATCCATTACAGTGCTAATAGAAGGTGACAGAATTTTAAGAGAGGGGCTGGGAGAGAAAGCTAAGTTGCTGGGGGTTGCCTTTGAAGGAGATGTTGGAACCCTGGCTCCTTCCTGTCTCCTTTTCTTTTCCTTCCTGGCTGCCATGAAGGTAACAACTTCTTTTACCATGTGTCCTCAACATGATGTACACCCTTGCCACAGGCCCAAAGAAAAAACCTGACCTCCTATGGACTGATACCTCTGAAACTAGCAGCCCAAATAAGCCTTTCCTCTCTATAAGTGAATTTATCTCAAGTATTTTGTCACAGCAATGAAAACCTGACTAATACAAACTTTAAGATCTTCTTAGGAGCAGTACAGGTCACCTAGTCCACTTCACTGTATACTAGTGGCTGCAATTTCTGAAGGTATAAGCTGTGTTTCTGACTGGTATGCAGCACCTTTGAAAGGATAGCTGGCTACAAGCATGGGGAAAGATCACTGCATAGCTCTCAAACTTGGGCCCATCAGCTACAGATGGCTCCATGGGTCACAATGTAAGGTCTGAAACAGTGTTCTACTCTGAATGCTTATGCCTACCTCCACTCATATTCTCATGTCAGAATCCAAATGTCCAAGGTAACGATTCAGGAGTTGGTCCCTGGGAGTCATCAGGCCAGGCGGCCAGGGCCTCATGGGCAGGATTAGAGCCTCTATAGAGAATCCCTGAAGACCTGCCTTCCGCTTTCCATCTTGGGAGGACATCACCCAAAGGTGTCACCTTCAAAGTAGGAGATGGGCCCTCTCCAGAACTCTGAGAAGTTTTTGTTTTTCACAAACTATTCATTCTATGGAACTGTTTTATAGATGTCTAAGCAGGTTAAGGCAGGTGGTTCTGGGTTTATTATCTCGGGTTAGCATCCTACCTCCTGAACGTGCTTCCTGGGGTACTAATATAAGACTCTTAACATGCTGGCTTTTAAAAAAATTTTAAAAAAATTTTATGTATTTAGTACAGGGCATCACTATGCAGCTCAGACTCATAGTGATTCTCTTGTTTTCAGCCTCCCCAGTGCTGGAATTACAGGCATGCACCACCACGCCCAGACTCAGCTGCCAGCTCAGCATGCAGTACCCAGGAACCAAATCCCAGTCCTTGAGCTTGCCTAAGCAGGTACTTAGTCCACTGAGCTATCTTGCTGGCCCTAACACGCTGGCTTTCCCAAGAGGCACTACACATGCAGCCCTGAATTTTAATCATTATCTGTTCATAGTCAGTAAAAAAAATTGGGAGGGCAGAAGTAATACCAAAATGACCATCCCTATTTTGCCAATTTCAAGGGAGCTAACCAAGTGTAGTGGTTGATACATTGTGTCAACTTGGCCGGATGACTCCGGATGACTCCCCGTTCA
>NDGN010959717.1:0-12128 GCA_002564285.1 Tympanoctomys barrerae | reverse complement strand
CCCAGGCCTGTATGCCAGGCCTGAGCTGAGTCTGGAGGGGACAAGTTGTAGTAGGGGGGAGAGACAGCTCTCCCACACCCTCACTGGGCCTGGGATAGGACTGGATCCTGGGTTCCCAGAATGCAGCAGAAATTCCTACTGGGCAGGTGGGGTGGGGGAGGTACTTTGGAGTGGTGGGGGGCATCCCAAGAGGGTGGAAGAGGGTCTCACCCATGGTGCACCTGGGCTGGGACTGGTATGTCCCGCTGGCACAGGGTAGCCAGAAGCTCTCCCACACACTCCCAGATCAATAGTTGAAAGATGAAATTTTGAAGTATAATAGACAAGGTTCAAGGGCAGAACCATGTGACACAGATTAAGAACCATAATATCCTCATGTTTTGGGTTTTCCTGTGTTTAATAAAGGCAAAGGGCAATGCCAACACTTCCCTGGCAGCTTTTCCAGAGGGTGCTACATAGGCTCACGCAGTCATTTTCCTGTTTCTGGCACACAACTCCCAACACTTGCATCTCAAAAAGAGGTTAAATTTGGCTCACAGTCCAGAGAACTAAGACCATGGCTGCCGGAGTCCAAGGCAGCAACATCCTGGTGAAATTGCGAGGCACGTGAGAGCAAGCAGAGACCAGGCGAGACCTTTCAGAGGCACAGCCCGCCGCACCACACACTGCTCCCACCGAGCCCTACTTCTGCCTGTGTCACTACAAACTTGCTTGCCGATAAGTCACCGAATATATCACCCTACGATCTAGTCACCTCCTCAAAGCCCCACAGAGAGTACACAAGACACCTGGAACACCCTAGATCTAATCCACAGGTTTATACACTTGAAAAATTTAGCACAGTGCCTCGTCCACATTAGACACTCAATAGTCAGAACAGGTGAGATTTTATCTGTTAAAAGTAAAAACTGGAGCAAAATGGTCTCATAAAAGATGACTCCATATACACAATAGAATGACAACAGCCAGAGACTGTCAAAGGCCTGGAGATACTGAAAGCTACAGCACTGCTCACGCACGCATTGGCCAGTGTCCTCTGCAGCTGCCCACAGCGTGAAGCTCTTTATAGCTTCTCATTTTATTCTTATTGTCATATAAAAGCATTTGTCACAGTGTATTAATTTAGAGTTTTCTCTGTGGTTTGCATTCATTTCTCTCTTTAAGTGTCCGTCTCGAGCCCGACCGTAGGATTCAGAAGGAAGGGACTGGGCCCACCATCCGGTTGCGCCCTTTTTGTGCAATGTGGCATCCATATTATTTACTGTATATTTGTTGAATGATCAAAGAGAAATAAAGAGATCCGACTTTCTAGAAGTGTTCATCAGAACGCAGCCCAGTGAGAGAGGGAGGTAGTGAAGCTTAAACAGGCATCTATCACAGCAACGAAGATGTGCTTTTAGAGGACAAACCACGTGCTTCTCTGTGCGAACTCAGCCACGCTCCGACAGGGCAGGAAGCCTCTGATCCGCGGTCCAGAGACGCAGCACTCTGACAGAAAGAACACCCTCACTCGAAGTGTTCCAGAGGGACACAGGGGCACTCCCACAGGAGGGAACCCTTCGCAGACACAGGCCTCTCATGTACGAACTGCTGTTGATTGATTTCCAACGATCTTTCTGAAGATGTTGATTTAAAAGGGAAGGATCATAATAAAAGTAAACACTCCATTATATTGACAAGATGCTGTGAATCAAACATTTTCAAACATTAACTTGATTCTCTGCCAAGGCAATGTCCATCTATCCTATTCATATTCATGGTCACATTTGAGAGACATGCTGAGCACAGTGGATCTAAACCAATCGGATTGAAGCATTAGGACCAGCAAATGCTGAAAAGCAGGGACTCTGAAACCCCAGAATAATTGAGCTGAACAGACACCATTATCGTGAATAATGAAAAGCTTCTGCTGAACAATATCAGCCTCTGCATTCCTGAGAAGTAGAAGTCTTCACCTGGGGCGAGCGAGGGTGACTGTTTGCACAGTGACCGCAGCAGCAGGCCTGTCAGGGCACAAGTGCGACACACCAGGGTGATCACACCACCCGTGAGGCCGAGTCATTCCTGCCTGCGTATTTGGTCCTGCTGGTAATAAGGGATAGTTGCCCCCAAACGTGTCCCAGTCAGCAACGGCTGGAAGAGGTGAGGACAGATGGGTGCAGAAAGTGAGCAGCAGCCCGGGTTGCCTCCTGCCAGCTGCCCACTGGAGGCCGAGGAGCGAGTGCCAGCTCAGGGCCCCTCGAGAGTCCAGGGCCTCCAGACAAGGTCAGACCTTCCCCAAGGGATTTTTCACCTGGCACCAGAAGCAGATCATTATTTGTGTACGATCATTCTTATGCTTGATCTTCACTGTATTTAAAAATTGCTGGCAAATCTGCAGCTCTCAGTTCTGCTGAGTGCATTAGCACTGACTTGCTGGGAAGCACCCCTCTTACCCCCAGATGAACGGACACTCACGGCCCCCATGGAGCAGCATCATTCTGACGTCACAGGCCCAGCGTCAGCTAGCTCTGGAAGCTACACCCCAGGTTCCAGGCCTGGGGGCTGTCTGCCCAGCCAGGCCCGGCGCCACTCTGGAGCCTTCCGCCTGCCAGCTGCCTAGATATTTTCATGCATTATTTCATTTCCCCCTCACGTCCACTGCAGGAGGCTCAGGATTTTTCACATGTTAAGAATGAAAAAATGAGGCTCAAAGAAGCAGAGTATCTAATGCACGCTTAGACAACTGAAATGTGGTAAAGCCAGCACTAACACCCTTGTGTCGGGCAACTCATCCATTTCAGACCACGAAATGGGCAGTGTGCAGCAACACTCCCATCTCCCTTAGCCTGGGACCATCAGTAGCCTGTGCCTACCCCCACCACCTAGCCTCAGAGCCACACAGAGGAAGAAAAGCAGGG
The DNA here is from genome assembly GCA_002564285.1 of Tympanoctomys barrerae. Classification (NCBI taxonomy): domain Eukaryota; kingdom Metazoa; phylum Chordata; class Mammalia; order Rodentia; family Octodontidae; genus Tympanoctomys; species Tympanoctomys barrerae. The sequence continues at coordinate 9,228 of NDGN010959717.1, read as the reverse complement.
GCCGTGCACTACGCACTCAGTGGCCACAGGGATTGCAAATAAAAATTCAGTCTGAAGAAATGAAGCAACCTAAGGCAACTAGGAACAGTGCACCCCAATGCAGGCACCAGCACTGCAAGTTCTCAGCAAGGCCTGGGCTCCTTTTCTAAGCCCCGCCCAGCTCCACGGGGTATTGTGTTCCTTTCAGCACTGAGGTCTGCATACCTGAGTTCTATTAAGAACTGAATGTTTGAGTTCCCCTAAAATTGTCTTCTCTAAAACAAAATTGCTATTTATTTTAAAATCAGATTCAATGGGGAATTCTCTAGAATTCACCTAATTCTGGCAATCTCCTGGTCAGGGAGTTCCAAGGCCCTGAGTATCCACAGTATAAGCTGACGGGCAGCTACATGTGCACCCTCGCTTGTGGCAGCTCAGTCTGTAGCAGCTAAACCACGGCAGCAGCCCACGCGCCCATCAGCTGAGGGATAAAGAAGCTGTGCGGTCTTTCTATAACACAGTGCTACATGGGCAGAAAGCAGGATAAATCCGAAGCATTTCTAGGTAAATTGCTGCAATCTGAGACCATAAGCATAAGCGAGCTAAATCAGACTCACATGTGGAGACACCACACTGTCTTCCCTGATGCAAGAGACTGAAAGAGTAAACAAGGCCCGAGTGTAAATGGAACCATCACAAGGAGAGCCAGTTCAAAGGAGAAAACACAAAGGAAGGAGCAGGGCGGGGGTCTGGGGAAGGAAGGAGGGAAGGGAAATGACTCAGAAAGGAAGAAATGGACAGGAGTTTTGTAATAGGGAGGAAGATGGGTGGAAGGGAGAGGAGGAGGGCATTGGGGGAAACGGGCACAGATGCCCTGTGGTGAAGACAATCACAATGCACATCTAAAGTATACCAATAAACTTAACTTTATTTTTTTATTTTAAAGAGAATAAAAAATAATAAAAATTAGAAACAAGATAAAAAACAAGATGAGAATTCAACAATATATTGCATGTCTTCAAAGTTGTTGTTCAGATTACCAGATATAAGCACATAAAATCTGTCAAAACTAAGTTAAGTAAACCTAATTATATAAAAATATATTTAAAAAAAATAAAATGGAAGGGGCCCAGGTGGAGGGGAAAGAGGTCTGGCGCAGCAGCCTCTTGCCCTCTTGAGGCCCAACTTGCTGCACGGGTAAGAACTGTTCTTGCCCAGCTGAGTGTGGGGCCGGTAGCAGGTGGGTTGAAAGAGGTACAAGAGAATGACAAGGCTTGGTTGGAGGAAGAAAGAGAACCAGGCTCCGCGAGGCACCTTGCAGTCACCTTGTCTCTCCGGCCGACCCACACATGCAACTCCAGGGATTTGTAAGAGGCCTGGCTCCCTGCTCAACACATACAGACCCCAATATCAGACCTTTCACGATCACCTTCAAAGGAAGGGACGGCGGTGCTGCACCAATGCTTTGCGTTTCCCGCCTGGTGGGGGGGGGTAGCTTTATTTTTGTCATTGAGTTGACGCAGCTTGGCTGAACTGGGAAAGGGTGCTCCATGTGTCAGTCACCCGCACCCCAGTTAAGAAAGGAATGCCACACTCTGCAGGGCCTGCAGGAAAGCTTCAGGGGACACACTGGGCCTAAAGTACTGCAGGAGCCCTGAGGACCAGCCCCTTCTGGCCTGGGAACCGATGTCTCTTCCTCTCCCCGGTTGCTATTCCTATTTGTCTGAAGGCCTCCCTGCAGGAACAAAGATGAGGCCAACAAGAGCACATGGCAGCCACCTCACCGGGTCAACGGGTGCTGTGAGCAGGCTCTTAGTTCACGCCTGTCCTTGTGCGGAGGAGCCTCCCAGGTGAGAACTAAGCCTGCATGAGTCAGGGCTGCGAGCTCACGCGCAAAGGAGGGCAAGTGAGCTCCTCCTGGGGCACCGCACCGAGTGCTGCAGGAAAGATGGAACCGGACTGGGAGCTTCCCAAAGCCCCGACTCCTTTCTGCGTTCCATCTCCTCCTCAGCACCACTCTGGACCTCCTCCAGGCGCTGTGCTGGTGGAAAGTTAAGGGTAAAATGTAAGGGCTGGCGCGAAGCTGGTTCATGGCCCGGCCGAGCATCAGGCCACAGCCTTCCTGGCCAGCTCCGGCGACCGCTCGGACGTGGAAGTGCCTCACACTCCAGGTCTGGCATTCAGGTTCCTTTCTTCCACAGATTATAACAGCAGTTTAAATGACTTGGGAATAGAGTGAGAGGCGGAAAGAATGAAAAAGCTTTCTCTCTTTGGATCAACCCCCCTTCTAAAAGTAAATATTTCTCTTTTAACTTCAAATTACAATAATAATGAATAATGGGAAACGACAAAATGCAGTACCTGATGAGCAGAAGCCACGAGTGGTCTGCACCTCCCTGAAGAGATGGCCAGATGCTCTCTTCACCGTGACGTTGTTTTCTCAGAAAGTCCCATATTAGGACCATCCAAGAAACAACTCCCATAGGTGAATATGAAACTCTCGTACGGTCTGAATGAGTTCTGAAGTCAAATAATTTAGCACCTCTTGCACAAAATGAGATAAGCATTACACAAAATTGCCAATTCAATGCAGCAAACGTTTACAAGGGACCCCGCAGGAAGCAGGCGGTCCAGTGACCAGGTGCAGGGGCTCTGCACCTGTCCTTTTTGTCTGCACCCAGACTCTCCCGCCTGCTAACTGTGTGAAAGAAAGTGGGCTGAGCACATTCTCGCTGGCTTACACTGCAGGTTGTATATACCTGACTGTCCCATTGGGCAACTGGCGCCAACCAGCAGCACTGTCTGTGCCGCTGGATGAGACAGCCATGCAAGCTCCACCAGTGGTTCAGAGCTGTCTGGCAGCCAGACACACAAGCTACAGCCTGCTGTGAACGTGCCAATCCCCTTGAGAGAGGTTCCCACGAACAGAGGCCATCGAAGCACTGCTTTATCGGACTAGTGTCAAGACTAGTTGCATGAATATATGTCAAGTGCTAAGTTTGGATCTTGGATATTCCCTGAGGACCTTTAAGACATGTACAAGCATTCTTAGGAAGTGGTGGAACCTTTGAAAAAGGAGGCCTCGTAGGAGGAAACTACATCAGGTCGCTGGGAAATGCTCTTGGGCCCTGGGCCACCAGCCAGATGCAACATGGACCAAACATGAGCCAAAATAAACCTTTCTGCTTTGTTGGTTGATTATTTTAGGCACTTAATTACAGTAACAGAATGCTAACTAACATATTGAGCACCCATCATAATCCCTTGACACAGAATAATTGTTCAATTAATCGGTCAGGCAATACAAGAATGCGTATTAATTTCTGTCCTCAAGAAGCTTATAGTCTCACAAAAGAATAAAAAGCAAATTGCTGTATGTCCGAGGAGAGGAGCACACCATGTTATAACAGGGCAACTAGCCACGAAACCCAGCGCAAGGCTGGTAGGAAAGAATGAGGAGGTGGGTGGGGCCGAGGCGACCCTTGAGGGCTGTTAACATGGAGCTGGCCAGCTGGCGGGACAGGAGGGGCAAAGACGTGAGTGCACTCTGGCTGCCTCAGGTCTGGTCGCTCCACCTACTGCCCCTTGTCTCATCTCCACCAATGCCTGGTTCTCTGCATCAGATTAAGGTGCTACCTCTCCTAAAGCTTATGCCTTTCTCACCTGCTGTTCTCCCTTTACCCTAATGATGTACCAGCCCCGCTTCCTAAAAGCATCTCCTACCCAGACAGGCTCTCCATCATCCTCACTCTAAAGCATGCAGCGGGTTCTAGCCCAACATTCTGGCAGCAGCTACTGGGGAGCCGCAGGGCCACAGATTCCAAGAAGCTCAACATGAGCCTAATTAAAACATTTTCTTGCCTCAGTCTTTCAGTCCCTAAAATAGAGGCATGCATTTTAGCCACACAGATAAAAGAAAACTTGCAAATTATAAGATCTATGGGGTCCTGATAAATAGGGCTGAAAAAAAAGGACCTACTTAAAATGTGTAGCTAAAAGAGAAAGAGAGCCTTCTCACCACATTGGCGGGTGGGCTTGCTCACCCCAATGTTGAACGCTTCCTGTCAGTCAAATGGAATCAAGCAAGTCCAGAATTTGGACTCCAATAATGCACTTCATATGTTTAGAATTATCCCCTAACTCAACAGCTAACGGGAGCTAGTCCAGGAGATGCCAGCTGTTCCCACAATGGGGCTCCACCTCTAGGGTTCTGAGGGCAGAGAGCAGGGGAGAGATGCCTAAACATTCTCGCAGGGGGTGGAAGCTGCAGGCCTTCCCTCCTCTCCCCTCCTCCTATGTGACTTCCACAGGAACATGCTCATGCTAATTAAAACCGAGACTTCAGTAAAGTAGAAGAAAATGTTGCTCAACGAATGGCTTTATCGCTTTCTTAGAACTCACTTATTTGCTGGCTGTGTTTGATTACTTAGTCTTTCATGTTGATCCGCTGCCGTCAGCTGGGCGCACGTGTAAAGGCATCTCTAGCTGCAGCCTGCTCCTCAGTCTTCAGAAGAACGGGCCAGGAGAGGATGAGTCTTCAAAGCGCTTGCAAAGTGAGAAGCTCCATTTGCTGTGCAGAAAGCGCCCAGACCTTTCTTCAGTAAGCCAGCAGTGTTTTATTTCGTAACTGGGGGAACTTCAAATCAGTAGAAACTTCCGTCACTTCTTACAGACCTCCTTGGTTACGGAGGACAGGACTCTACCCCCCTCAGTCCCTACTGGGAGTCTTTTCACTACTCCATTTATTGCTGACCTTGCACTTACATTCTTTTTGCATATTTTTACTGCACACTCTTTAACTACTATCTGGCATCTTCTCTCCTTCATGGGTCACGTCTGCTGAACTTCGGGTGAGACTGCACTGAAATTCCCACGAGACTGATAGCATGCAAGGCACAAACCGAAGCGCAAGCGCGTGAGCTTCTTGGCTCCACTCTCACAGTGGCGTGTGCAAAGCTTCCGATTCGGGTAACCCAGGGCCATTTGGGACATCGTATAGCATGCCAGACAGTGTTTAATATTATTTATAGATACATGTATGGGTGGCAAAAATATTAAAATATTTGGAAATTATAAGCTTCACTTTCAGTAATTGAGGAGACCTTGAACCTGGAATAATTTTACTAGTCTGGTTGTGAACATACTTGCACAAGCAGACACACAGACACATACACATTCACACGTACATTTTCTCTTAGTTGTGTTATGCATACAAGTGAGAGTTTCTAGAGTTTTTCTACTAGCATAGACAATGTCTTTTTTTATTTATTTAGTGCAGGGTCTACAGGGTCTCACTGTGTAAATTAGACTCATAATGACTCTCCTGTTCTCAGCCTCCCAAGCACTGAGATTACCGGTGCGCGCCACCACACCCAGTCTCAGTCACTGTCTCAGCCCACCCTGGGGCAGGGCCAGCATGGCATGCCAAGAATTGAACCCCGGCCCTTGCATCTGCCTAAGCAGGCACTTTAGCCAGCTGAACTATCTGGCCAGCCTAAGACAATGTCTTAGAACATTCAATTTTTCTGGTAAGAGAGAGAGGAGGCAGAGCAAATGAGAGTTTGCCTGTCACTGCCTTCCACTAGCTCTCCCGGGTCTTTTTTTTTTTTTTTTCTTTTTTTTTTTTTTTTCTTTTTGAGACAGGATCTCACTATGCAGTCCAGGCTGGGCTTGAGCTCACTTTGAAGCCCAGGGTGGCCTGGAACTCTCAGTGATCCTCTTGCCTCAGCCTCCAGAGTGCTGGGGTTACAGGTGTGTGCTGCCACACATGGCTTTAGGTCCACTTTTGAGTCTAACTCAAGCTTCACTACAAGCCAGGGTGACATCCAAGGCCTGAGAAGTCTCTTCTTTTAGAGATTATTTCTCAGGTTTCTTTGTTTTATTGCAGGACAAGAAAAGGGACAGTGAGGGCAACAGAGTGAGGAGGGGGAGACCCAGGTGGCCATGGCTAAACCCAAACAGGATGTCCACTGCTGTCCCAGCTGGGCAGTGTGGCTAGTCTGGGCTGGGCAGCCCTGCAGGACGCTTTAAATTAATCCAGGAGTCTGAGTTGCTTGCATCAAGTCCTCTGAGAGGCTCTGTGTCTCCTAGGAGCATCCCTGACTCTGGAGGCCAAGATAATTTCAAAGAATGATAAATTCAGAGCAAAAAGGGAAATAAAAAATACAGTATCAGGTGAAGACATGTGCCTTTAAATAGCACGGACTGGACACCAAAATGAGGCTCTCAGCTTCCAGGGAGGAAATCAAAGGACATGGTAACAAGTGGAAAATCAAATGACCCTTTCAGCATTGGAAAGAATAAAAAAGAAAGCCTTTCAGCCAACGTGAGGGATAAAGACACCAGACGGCTGCCACCCCGGGCCAGGCGAGGACCCGCCAGCCCACTCCTGACCTGTGCGGCGCACGCGTGCGGCCCTCAGCACCGGCCAGACCCATGCCTGCCTTTACAAAGCTTGGAGAGGGGGCAGCACTGAATGTCTTTGAAAGTCTGTGTGAGGTCCAAATGAAAAATCAGTGTGCCTTCAAAGCTAAATGGAAGCTTGGTGGAAGCTTGTGCTTTCCCCTTAGGTTCAAAACAGAAATTAATATCCCACCATCTCTTTGTTCGCTTGTAGTTTCCTTCTACAAATGAAAATAGAAATTATAATGAGGAAGCACCCTCTAAAAGCAGCAGCATTACAGAATAAACACATCACTTCTCTATAGAACCACATCCTTTTTTATAAAACCAAAGCGTGACTTGCTTTTAAGTCCACCCAACTTAAGTCTATTTCTCTTATCTAACAAGCTGAGCTTCTGACAATGTCATCGACACTGTTTACCACTATTCCACTTTAGAACCACTTGGAGGTGTTCACGTGCACAGGCCTCGGGAGGAGTGAGCACCGGATAGAGATCACTCAGGGGCTTCCCATCCTGATCGTGCGTCCATGTCGGAAGGAATTATTTTGGTCATGAGACTATCTTATCATAGCAAAAGCATGAAAACATAATGTAATGGACTACAATTACATATTAGGCCCCAGTAAGGCCAAAATGGACAAAGGCCTCATGGTCTTAGGCTCCTACCCACAAGGAACTGCTAGCTATGGGAGGAGAGAGGACAGCAGGGCAGGCACGTGAACAAACAGCTGTAACTAAACCAAGCGACAGGCACCATACCCAAGTTAGACACCAAACTCTGGAGGGTACACATAAAGAAGCAGCCACTGCTGCAGGACTTTGACTACAGCAAGGAAACCTACACCTGCGGCTGAGAAAAGGTAAGAGACAGGTGACAGGACTGAAAGCAGGGAATGTTTACAACAGTTTCCAAAAGCAGCCAGGACCCAACTGAATAAAAAACAGACACGCAGGGTGGGGCCCAGCCTGGGCCGCCCGAGCCAGGAGCGTTCCTTCAAAGGCTCAGGTTGCCAGACCAAGGAAATCGGCTGCCTCACAACAGAGAGCACAGTGTGCGTTAGAAGGAGAGTCCTGGGCTTCAGGGGCTGTGCCGAAGGAAGGGCGCAGAGTTCTGACCGTGACACGATGAGGGCGGACACAAAGGAGAAGACATAAGTCAGGCTGGATCAGGACCGAAGATGGACGAGGACAACTTAGCCCTGAAGCTGCTGACTGGTCAGCTGGTACATGGCCAAGGAAGGAGCTGCGAGCAGCCCACCTGGATGGTGTGTTGTTGTGTGCCAGGCCCGTGCTAGCCATTCCCATCTAATTCTTGCAGTAACCTACAAAATAAGAACATTTTTGTGCTCATTCTCTAGTTGGAAAAAATACAAAGAGTTTAGAGAAAAAGCCCTTAAATCCCAGATCAGCAGGCGGCGCCAGAATGTGAATGTCCACTGTGCAGCCTCCCTGGTCACTTGCTGTCACGCTGCTCATGCTGAGCGAAGGGGACCCCGCTGGGAAAGGAAGAAGTCATGTGCTAGGACCATCAAACTACCGCGTGATGTAGACAGGGGGTAGTTTGTAGACGGTCAGGGACACGCGGGGGACAGCATGACAGTGATATCTAATATGTTGGTGGGAAAATAGGTCTGACTCTTGGGAAAATAGGCATTCATTCAACAAATGCTACTTAGTTTTCCTTATTAAATATGTGACGCTGCCCCAGCTGGTTTTCTGACATCCTCAAGGTATTTACCGAGGACCCACCATATAAAGCATGTCTATCAAATTTTATTTAAGCAAATAATTTCCAACACAGGGTTGAACACATACTCTAAAATAACTCAGAGACAGCTCTCTCTGTAAAATAAATAATTCATCTCTTAAGCACCTGTTTTTGCAATTTCAAAATTGCCCATATGAGCTTTTCCTAAAGCAAAACACCCTATAAAAGGGTAAACATTCAGTAAGGAAGAAAGCATCATTTTAATTTTATGAGCCACTCAGTGCATGTGTTGGGCTCAGGAAATAACAAAAGAAATATATCTCAGTGAGTCGTGTTGGTAGAATTGAACAGGAAGCCTATAGAAGTGAGGAGACAGCTACAGATAAACACAGTGTAGCTCTCCCTCAGGGAAGAAAAGGAAGAAATTTCCTCACCACACTCACGAACAGTTAGAGGAAGGGAAGGGCTGGGGACACAGGCTCAAGGTAGAGCCTTTGCCTGGCCTGTGTCAAGCCCTGCGGAAAATAACAATAACAATAATAATAAGACCTCCTGGAATTCCGGGCCCGACCGAGGCCCGCCCTGTCCGCCCCTGGCTGGGCTGTCCACCTGCCTGACCAGGCCCGCCACTCCCAGGCGTTTCTCTGCGTCCTGGCTGGGGTCCATGGTGTGCTGCTTTCACCTCAGTGCCAGCAGAATCTGCCAGGCACATGCGGCTCCAGCCCGGCTGCTAAGCCTCCGAGGGGCCTCCAGCCAGCGCCCCAGGTGGCAGGCAGCACCAGGAGCCCTATCTGTGTCCACACAGCAGAGTTCCCTTGTGTCATTTCCCTGTGCCACACGGCTACTCCACAGGGCGCTTCGGGATGATAAAGCAACATTCCTTCCCCAGAAAACAACATTTGAGACCATTTATACCTTGAGCATGAATAATACCTTCTGCTAAGTCTCTCCACTGACTTTCAGATGTTAACTCTTAAATCTTCACAGTTTCCTATATTGAAATATTTGTCAGCAGTGACATAAAAGTCGAGACGTCCTATTCATTTCTGCCCTTACTGAGAGCATTTACTGACACCTCCGGCCACCAAAGTGAAACCCCATGGTGGCTTCAGGCTTACCCCAGCACCGCAGACCCTC
>NDGN010959383.1:0-13844 GCA_002564285.1 Tympanoctomys barrerae | reverse complement strand
TATACACAAATGCAGGTTCTTTTTACTTATTCTAGAAACTGGTCATAATTTAGACATTTTTTGTTTGTCATTTGCAGTTCCTTCTGATAGTTCTCAGACTTTGCTCCCTCATTTAACTTTGACTTTTATTGAATTTTCACTTTCTCAATGTCCTATTCCTGCTTCTATTTTTGTCTCCAACTTTTATCACAACCTAGTGAATGGCTCATATGTCAACCTTCTTTAATCTCTATTTCTGCTCCTAGAAATTCAGCGTCTTGAATGAGTTCTTTTTTTTTTTTTTTCTTTTTGAGATGGGTTCTCGCTGTGTGATTCAGGCTGCTTCAAACTCAGGGTGGTCTTTCCACCTCAGCTTCCTGAGATCTGGAGTTACAGACATGTACTGCTATGCCCAGCCATAAATGGCATTGTTGAAATTAGTTTGATATCTGACTTATTTTGGCTGATGCCTAAAATAATGCTTAGCAATACTCAATCTGCAATTAATATATTTAGAGAATGACCCTGTAATGAATAAGTATTCAAACATATTTGCCTATCAGATTTTTAGTCTGCCCTCCTCTGCTTATGTTGTCTCATATTTTCATAGCTTATAATATAAATTTATTTTACACATGTAATCTGAATGCATGCAATTAGACCTTTTAATATTAAAATAAATGAAAAAGACATAAAAATCATTATGATTAATCTATTAGATAAAAGTGAAAACATTCATATAGCTTCAAAATTTAAAAATAGCTTCAAAATCAGAAACAAAAAATGATGAGTTAGGGAGACATCTCAGCAGCCTAAGTGTCTATCTGGCAAGTGCAAGGACCTGGGTTTGATTCCTGGTACAGCATGCTGGGCTGACCCCAAAGAACCTCAGGCACATTGCCAGCCACTGAAACTGGTGGTGCATGCCTACCATCCCAGCGCTGGAAAAGCTGAGACAGGGAGATCACTACAAGTCTGAGCTGTATAGTGAGACCCTGTAACAATTTTTTTTTTAATTAAGAAAAAGAAAAAAAAAAGAACAGATCTCAGAATGTGGTTCTCCTGATTTGAATAAGAAAAATGTTTGTAACTTTATGTATTCTTTTCTTTGCGGATTCCTACACCAATTTTAGACTCAAACGAACTCTCCCTATTGAGAACACACAGCTGTGCAGGCCCCGCCCCTGGGGCACACTGAGACAGTGATTGATACTGGGCTTAGTGGTGCATGTCTGTAATCCCAGCACTTGAGAGGTTGAAAACAGGAGAAACATTATGAGTCCGATCTGTGTAGCAAGACCCTGTAGACCCTGTGCTAAATATGTAACAAAAAATGCATAAAAGATAATTTTGATCAGTCACTGGAGGCTGCATGTGCATGAGAGGGATAGTGAAAACTACTTGGGGCTGCAGGCCTGATGGGACCTGCTCCCTCTGTGGGTTTTAATTATAGGAAACCAGCAGGGTTGATGTCGCAGTTGACAAACTTTGTAAGCTGAATGACAGATATTAAACTACAGACCTAAGAAGCTGACATGAACACCAATATGATTCAATACCAAACCAATCTACAAGTGGATCACATCAAATTCAAATTGCACAAAAATGCTAAAGAATTGGATAAAAATACTGAGGGCTCATATTATCTATAAATGAGCAAAGAGGAGAATATTCATGACTTCTCATTAAATAGTATACAAGCAAAGAGAAAGTGAGTGAAATATTTAAAGTATTAAGAAAAAACAGCAATAGCTCAGAGTTCTATAGTAATTATTATTGAAAATTATGGAAAAATAAGCTCTTTCAAGCAAGAACTAAAAACAGAAAGAATTCATCACCAGCATACCAAAAATTTTCAAAGGTTTTTCTTCAGGTGAAAACAAAACTATATAGGTCGGTAACTTGTCTCTTCATAGAGAAAGAATAAAGGTTGACAAAAATATGTAGTTTTATTTTATAACTGATCAGACACATATCTTTTGAAAATGATGATATACTAATGATTTTACTGTGGAGATTATCAGTGATCAGAGCATAATATACATATTATCTCTTATAAATTATTCTCACTCTTCATGAAACAGTAGAATGTTATTTGAATGCTGACCCAGATTACAACTAGATTAGTTATAAATACTGCAAGCTTTTTGTACTAAAGAATAAAATGATGCATAATTTATATGCTATGAGAGGTGAGAAGATGAAATCACATAAAATACTCAGTTGTAACCACATGAGCTGAAAATGAGGGTCAAAGGAAACAAAAAAAATGGGTGTAGCAAATAGAAAACATTTACAAACACAACAGGTACTAATCTATTATGTGAGTGATCATTTGAAATGTGACTAGTAAATTTACCAATTAAAAGATGTTATCAGGAATGTAAAAACAAGACCCATATATTATATTGCCAAAAGAAAACTACTTTAAAATAAAGAAACATGCTACATGTAAAGTGACAGAGAAAGATACATCTAACACTGACCACAGGAGACTGGAAACAGCTATATTAACTTACAAATGATTTGAACAGCACTATTAATCTATTGGCTTACTTGGCATTGATAGAGTACCATCACCCAGAGACAGTTGGAGTTATCATGGCACATGCAAATGGTATATTCCTCAACACACATCACACTCTGGGCCCTGAATCATTCCCTAACAAAGTACAAAGAATGAAAAGCATACAATGTACCAGGCTACAGTGGAATTAAATCTCAAATAACTAATAAGATGATGGCTATAAACCCATTTAAAATTTGGAGACTGAATTTCAAAAACCAGGGTAATAGACAAACTATGATATACTTGTACAATGAAATAAAACTCAGCTATAAAAAGTAGACTATTGCCACAGGTAAACAAATATATTATGCTATTTTTGAAAAGCTATTTCTGTGAGGTTAAAGAATAGGCCAAATTAATGCCTAGAGATAGAGGACATAATAGTGCCTTCTGCAGAGAGTGTGGGTGGCTGACTTCAAAGGATCATGAGGGAATTTCCTAGTATGATAAAATATCTATTTATTTTGACTAGAATTACTTTAATATAGATATATATGGCAAAAGTCATTTAAATGCAGATATAAGATACGCAAATGTCAGGTATGTTTCATTTAAAGAGCAGTATAAATATGCATAGGTGTGCACACACTACCATGAGCATATAGATCTCACTTATTGAACATGATTCTGGCATATAGCATTCACATATTGCGTATGTGTTTATAAACATATTTTATATAAACATGGTTGAAAATGGCTTCATTTGAATGTAAACGTTCAAGAAAAAAAGGAAGTAAAAGTTCAAATTTGATTGAACAGTATTAGTTTAAAATGCAGAAAGATACATAATTCAAATGAAAGTTCATATAAAATCATACCAATGAGATAAGAGTCACTATGAAGATCTGTAGAGTATGAAAACAATATACCTATACAGGTATTATTTTAAATCATAAATGTATATATGTATAATGGCATATGAAAATATGTATTTCTTTTTAACTATGTACATATGAAGGAAATATTTTCTATGTGTGTGTATTTAAACATCATTTTATCAATACAATATGGATATTATAATATGGATATTATCCATATAATAATTATTCATGAATAAAGCAATATTTGTAATTCTCTCGATGTAGATAGCTACTCTGTTCTCTTAAAATTATTTTCTTATTCTGTCAGCCTGGATGATTAGCCCTCATAATTCTCTTAACTTTCTGTCTTATAGCGCCCGTGTTATAATTTTTCTTTTGTCAATTTCTCTTGAGGACTATCTTGTTCACTACTGAATTGCTCATGCCTAGGGAATTAGGAAAGAAAAAAAAACATATTTAATAACCATTGTTAAAGTTAACATTTCAGTGCTTGCTTCAGTAACACATATACTAAATAGATGTATTAAGGCAGTTTTTAAAGCACATGTATGACTTGGATTCTTAATAACTTAGCACTCAGCCTGCATATAAAACACTACACTTTATACAACAGATGTGAAAATTCTCCAGAGATTTTCATGTAATTCTCAAGAAAAAAAATGTGATTTATGGATTTTTGAAAAGAGAAATTATGATAATCAAGAAATTTTAAAAGTGTGATTAATTAATTAATTAATGACATTTCACTAACAATTAGGTTATCACTGAGACCTTTGGATGCGCTAATCATTTCTTGGCAATAGAAGGAGCTACATATTTCTCAGCCTCTTTCTGTGCATGTGTACTGTCTCTGGCTTTGATTGTGAAGTTTTCATAGTTTTTTGAGGGACTTTGAACGGCAGTTTTCTCTGGCTTTCTTGCATTTCATAATTTTTCAAGGATGTTGCAGATTTCAGCATCTCTTCCAAACTCTGCTTCTAAACTACTGCTATGGTTTGTCCCTAGTTCTCCCCACAAAGCCTCATGCAGTCATGGGCCTGACTTCTAGAATTTGTGATTAACTCATAATCCACTGGGATTACGGGTGTGAGTGCTGCTGGTATTACAGATGTGAGTGGGTGAGTAGCCTGAATGCAACATAAGGGAGGCAGATTTGCTGTCTGTAGCCATTTTTGCCACTGATCCTGCCCTTTTGCTCTTGCTGTTTTGCTGTTTTCTGCCACCATGAACTGCTGTCCTCTGCCATGTACCAGCCTGCCTTGGAGCCAGCTTAGTATGGAATGGAACCTCCACAAACTGTGAGTTAAGTAAACCATGCCTTCCTTAAATTTGGGTGTCGGGTATTTGTCCCAGAAATGATAGAAAAGTAACCAAGACAAATACTAAACATCCTTTCAGAAAGTATATCTTTAACTAGCTTTTGAATTTACTATGGGGGAAGATTCTATGAAGTCATAATGGTTTCTAGAAGCAAGTCTGACTTACAGCTGATAGAACAGAAGAGATTTTGACCAGTGGCAATGCCAGTGTGGTACTTATAACTGCTGCAGTCTTGGCTTCCTTTTTTCTTATTTTATGGTAAAATGAAACACATTTTCATAACAAAATCATAGAAGAATAACTACAGTTAATACACTGTGAATCATTATCTTCAATGTAGTTACTCAGAGTAAAAGATGTAGACCAAAAAGATTCTGAAAAACAGATTGCTTTTTATGTCATCTCTGTTAGACAGTCCTAGACCATCGGAAATAGTCAGGCTTTGTGTGTCTGTGTGTACATGCTCATACATATCCAATGTGTGTAGTGCCATTTCTAGATACATACAAAGTTATTGTGCAGTCTTGCATGGCAGGAAGTAGAATGTCTTTGTACTAATTGGAAAAATAAGGCTAGAACTTAGTTAATTACAATAGAAAAGACACTTTGCATCTTGGAAAGGTAATTGACTTTGTTTATTGTCAGTATTTTTATTGAAGTTTATTTTGTTTGCTTTTTTTCCAGCATATGCATTCAACCTGACCTGAGCATATCCATCGTAACAGTCATAAGTGCCTCTAAGTAATCCTGTGGAGTTTTGTCCACACCATTTCCCAACATCATAAAAATAGACAAAACCATTAGAGCAGCATATAAAGCTTTGTGGTCTACGCTTGCTGCCAAGAATTTGTCTTTGATAATTGTTTTAGATAAACCAGATACACTCCACTCAGGTGAAATCCTTTGTCCTGGTAGTTTTATAAGCCCCTATCTTCTGACCCAAGCTGTGGAGATATCCTGATCTTGGTGTCCTCCCTAAACCACACTGCTGTCAACAAGTCCTCATAAGAAAAATGCACTCAGTGCAATACTGGACCTGTGTCCTGTTTTCTTAATCTCACAATGTGCTAATATTTATCTGTATACACAGGGTATGGGTTGTTCCAGAACAGCCAGAAAGAGCTCAATGTTGTATGAAGGTGAGTTTAAACTATAAACTGACACACTGGTTATCCATCCTAAGCTCAGAGAACTCTCCAAATTGGTATAGTGGTGGCACTCTTTAAGGAACAGACCAGGAAAACAGAAGTTCCATGAAAGGTCAATAGCAATTACCATACTACCATCACAGTACAGCAACATTTTCTGTTATCTAGGAAAGCAATTTCCTTCATTGCTCATTAACCCTGACTCTTACTTATCTTTTCATTGTTGTCAGGACAAAATACTGAACACCTACGACATAAAGGAATAATGGTTTATTTAGTTCACAGATTATAGAAGTTTCAGTTCATTGTCAACTGACTCCAAGGCAAAGCAGCATGACTTAAGAAACAGTCCATAGAAGGGAAGGCAGGAATTAGCTTGTGCCTAATTGTGCCTAATTGTGTAGAGGAAGGGTATCTACACCTACACCTACAGCTACAGCCACAGCTACAGCTATGTCTATGTCAACACCTACACCTACAACAATGCCTTTACCCACACCCACATCCACAGCTGCAACTATAGCTACACCTACACCTGTACCTGCACTTACACCTAAAACTACAGCTACAGTTACACCTGTTCCAATGCCTACACCTACAGCTACATCTACAGCTACACTTACATCCATATCTACATCTATAGTGATACCTATAGCTACGGCTACATCTATAGCTACATTTATACCTACAGCTACATACACACTTGCGTCTGTACTTATACCTACACCTACACCTATACCAATACCTATAGCACATTTACATCCATAGCTATAACTACCCCTACACCTACACTTACACCAATACCTACAGTACATTTACAGCTACAACTATTCCTACACCTGCATCTATTTTTACATATAAAATGACACATACAGCTACACCTACCACTATACCTACTCCTATAGCTACACCTATACCTAAACCTACAGCTACACCTACAATTACAGATATGCTTGCTGACACCTACAGCTATACTTACACCTTCAGCTACATTTACAATGACAGCTACATTTATACTTACAATGACACCAACAGCTACATCTACCTTTGTATCTGTGCTGACACCAAAACCTACAGCTACATCTACACTGATACCTACAGCTTTAGGTACACCCATAGTTATAGTTATACTTATATCTATACCTACACTGACACCTAGCCCACCTATACCCACAGCTACACCTACATCACACCTATAGCTAAGTTACACATACTGCTAGACCATTAGCTACTCCAATAGCTACATCTATACCTCCACCTATACCTGTATCTGCACCTACACCTACAGATACAAATACAACTATACCTCCACCTATACTACAGTTATACTTATATCTACATCTAATGTTACTTGTACAGCTAGATTTACACCTACACCTATAGTTATACTACGTTGACACCCACAGCTCCAGCTACACATACACTAACTTGTACAGCTTTATCTATATCTTCATTTATATCTACATGTATACTGACACCTACATTTATACCTGCAGCTATGCTTACACCCACAGCTACATCTTAAGGAATACCTATTCCTGTACTATAGCTATACTTACACCTATTACTATGTCTACAGCTACACCTTCAGCAATACCTACACCAATATCTACACCTATATCTATAGGTTTACAGCTACACCTATATCTGTATCTATTTCAATACCTAAACTGACACAGCTACTCCTACAGCTATACTTACACCTGTGGCTACACCTTCAGGTATGCCTATAGCTACAGCTATAACTACTTCTACAGCTACACTTAAACTTCCACTGACAGTTACACCTACACCTACAACTATACCTTCCCCTATATCTACATCTATATCATCTCCCCGGCTACACTCTTGACAATGCACCTCCTCCTACCGTTCCTCATCTTCCAGCATCACAACTAGCTATAACACAGTACTATATGAGTTATTTTCCCAAAGCAACATTAACTAGCACATTAGGCTTTAGGTGAACATATAGACATAAATGTTAACACTCTATTTTTACTAGGGCATCTCAGTGCCCCAAGAGTTTTACTCCTTCAAGAAGCACAGTTCTCTCACACATTTTCTCTGAGTTCTGGTCTCGAGGTACTAACTACACGACCTTAGATTAACATTTGTCTGACTGGTGGCAAGTGAAACACACACAATCAGTTGCCAAAAAATAAATCACATATACTAATGACAAGATGCACCAGTGTTGGAGGCACACCAGCTGAGGGGTCCTGGTGCAAACACAGAGCATTACTCGTACTTATTGTTGTTTTTACACAATATCTACTTCATTCACATCTGCAATACGAAAGGCATGAATACATTCTGTCTGTTACTGTGCATGCCCTGTGTGCTTGAATTTTCATAATTTAACATATAAATTAGCATAATATTTTATATGACCAGGCGCATACTAGTTGCTCAATAAGGTAATTTGTTAGTTTCAGAAAGAAAGAAATCTGATATATTTGATTAATCTGAAGTTTCTTCAGTAGGCTCTTCATAACTTCCTACTAAAGTGAATATAAGTGTATATAGGTAAGGTAAAACAAATCTCACAGGGCTGGAATCAACATATAGACACAGAGGATAATGGAGATGAAATTGAAATTGCTGCAAGGCAACTGGCAACTGGATAATGCTACACATAATACATTAAGTTCATTTTTTTTTACCTAATCATATTAAAGCAAATCCTTAGAGTTGCAAATTAAAACCACTTTTCCACTACATTTTTTTCTTTTCAAAACTGTACCATAAAATATTTAAAGAAACTAAAAGGTTTTATTGGGTTATATGTTTTCTCACAATAGCATAATGCTTCATGCTTATCCATAATGATTGCATCCTTTACATGGAATCGGTGTCTCTAACATTGTAAAGCATACTAAATGCATTATCTAAAACATTAAAGTAGCTGTCTCTTTTTAAAAATGCATTCACAAATGCACGTGTGTATTGTTTCTTATGGTGCTAGTGCCTGCATACTATACCACCTGGTTAACCCCTTGTTCTGGTTCTGGTTTTGAACTGTGAAATGTGTTGTGTCTTCGCTCTGGGTAATACTGCGATGAATGAATTTGAATGCACATTTTATTCTGAATTACTTATCTCATACATTTTTCTCATAACTCAATTAGTTAATTTTGTGGAGTAGATTATATTATATATATTTTTTTCTTTTTGCTTTCTCTCATTTCTGGCAATAGGACATCTTCTAAAGGCTTTAAAATGCTTCCCTTGAAACATTATTATATTTTACTTAGAGAAAGTTTATAATTCAAACTTTTATAGAACAGAGTAAGAAATAATGATAAAAAACTTTTAAAAATAATACAGAATTTCAAAAAAACAAGAGTATGAATTCAACAATGGTTATATTGCATATTGTTGTATTCAAAGTGGTTGTCTGATTATCAGATATAAGCATGCAAAATTGGTCAAAAAGATTAAGCATTTACTGTTGTTTTGTCTTTTTGAGACAGGTTCTCACTATGCTGTTCAGGCTGGTCTTGTGCTCACTTTTGTAGCTCCCAGGCTGGTCTCGAACTTGCAGCAACCCTCTTGGCTCAACATCCTGAGTTCTAGGATTATAGGCGCACACCAGGATGCTGAGTTCCCGGGCTGCCCAGGGGTGCCTGCATTCAGGACAGAGACGGTGCACCTGGGAATCCTGACTTAGACCATGTGGCATGTGGGGCTGGGGATTGAACTCGGGTCCTTGTGTTTGCCAGGTAAGTGCTTATGCCTCTGAGCTATCTTTCTGACCCTGCATTTACTGTTTCTTTCAATAAACCAATAGAAACCAGCAGTACAATTTTCTTAGTTATATTTATTTCCTTCCTTGCTTCTTTTCTCCTTTCCCTCATCCCAAATATAAACCAAACTTTTTATGAGAAATGAACATTGATTTCTTGTTTCAACTGGTCTCACATTGATCTGTAGTTTAAGTACACATATAATATTTCATTTAGGAAAATTTTCAACATGTGAGTTATTTAACAATAAATTACAGACTTGTAGACATATGTGATGATTTGATTATCATTTTGTTATAAAATGTAAGTTCACAATAAGTTTCACAGTAGCATATGCTCCATTATTATTTTTTTTAATTCTGAGATTTCTTTTGTGGCTTAACATAGGATGTATTCATATTAATAGTCTAATCTAGCTAAAAATGTTTGGTTTGTTTTACATATAGAACTTCCCATAGATGTAACCAACTAATCATACTCATAATTAATCTTATTAATAAATTAGCCTGCTATTTATTAGACTTTCATTGCTTCTTACATATTCTCTGATGGTATTTTCAATTTTTGAGAGGACTACATTAAAATACCCAATGTAATAACTGTTGTGATATACATTTTTTCTTGCAATTGAACCAGCTGATGTATTTAATGTTTTTAAAGTGTATACAATTGTGTATATGTGCTCTACCAGTACATACAGGTATATATGTATGTGTAAATACATGTAATATTCTTTGAGCTTTATGTAAATTTTTGCTCTGGATTTCATTTTAGCAAAATTGTCATGCCAGCTGTCTTTATGCATATATATTTGGTTTTCTAATATTTTATTTTCAACTGTTATCACATCTTTTTATCCAAATGTTTTGTCACTACCATATTGTTGCTTCCTGTGTAGTTTTAAAAAGCAAATCTAAGAATCATCGTCCTTATCTTAGTGTTTAACTCCTTTATATTTGTTATTTTGAAATTATGAAATTATAGAAAGGGACAATGAGGGAAAAGGAGCAACAGGAACATAATTAAGGGTATAAGATGTACTTGTTTAATTTCAATGATTTCATAAACATCATTAATCGGTTTTCTTATAAATACACAAGCTTAAACATTTCAGGTATAGAGACAATATAACAAGTATGGCTGTACTAAAATTATGCATGAGAAAATTTTAGTTGTTTTTTTCATAGTAGCAAAACCTAGAAACAACATGAGATCATTATAAATATGATGAAAGGATTTGATCTAATGATATAATCATACAACATAATATCCTATAATGTTACATGCAATAAATAATAAATATGCTTTAGTGCAATTAGTCTGCTATACAAAAATGCCTTTGACTGGGCAGCTTATAGACAAGAGAAATTTGTTTCCTATAATTCTAGGATCTGCAAAGGACAAGACCAGAGTACCTGCAGATTCCAAATCTGATGAAGTCTTGCTCATTGATTCATGGCGGCACCATTTCCTGAGTCTTACACTGACCAAAGGGACCAAAGGACCCAAGTGACTGTCAGATCCCCTCTAGCCCTTCAATAGGGACACAAATCCTGTTCCTGAGTTGATCACCTCTGAACTCCTTTCTTAATACTACTGCTTGTACTCCTACTGAACTAGGGATGAAGTTTCAACATAAATTTTGGAGTGACAGCGACAGTAAAATCATAGTGATAAATAATAGAGATAATATTAATTAAAATATGAATAAATAATGAATAATTTTAAATTGCTGCTATATGCAAATGATGCTTGAAGCTTATTATAAGACTGAGCCAAACATACCATATACAAGGAGTACATTCACATAAAGTTCAAAAGCATCCAAAACAATCAGTAGTCTTCTCTGGGCAGGAGGGATACTTCTGGCTTTCGGGATGCCCACCTTCAGAATGCTGGCTGCATTCTCAGTCTCCAGCTGGCAATGCCCTCCATTCTGAGCATTAGATGAGCTGCACCCTTAGAGTCGCCACAATTTGCTGCGTGTACGTGGTGGTAGCAGGCTCGGAATTAAAGGCAGCTTCTCACTACTGCTCCAACTTTCTCTCTTCCTTTCAGCTACCCACCCCTATCGGAAACCTTCTGAACATACTCCACATTCTCTGACCAGGTTGCTTTGATTTGTTGCTTGTTTGTTTGTTTGCTCATTTGTTTTTATCCATGTTTCAATTTGGCTTTTCCAATTATTCCAGTATTATATTCTTCAGAAGAAGTTGATAGCTTGTACTCCTTGGCCTCTGGGAGGACAGCTGTTTCCAAAATGCCCTCTTCGTCTACAGTACAGCAATGCTGAAGCACTGTCACTAGCATTGGCTAACATAGTACCTTTTTAAAAATGTATTTAGTACGGGGTCTACAGGGTCTCACTACACAGATTGGACGTGTAGTGATCCTCCTTTTTGCAGCCTCCCAAGCGCTGGGATTACAAAGGCTCGCCACCATTCCCAGTCTCAATCACTGGCTCAGCATGCCTCCGTGGTGGGGCTGGCACTATACACAAGGGATGGAGCCCCAGCCACTGTGCTCTGCCGAAACAGATGCTTTAATCCACTGAGCTATCTGGCCAGCCCTTACCATAGCACATTTTAAATTGCATACCTGGGAAATTTGTTTTGTTTTACTTGAATTCAATAACAGTGAAATGAAACAGTGTCTAACACATACCTGTTATTTGCTGTTCCTTTTGAGTCGTTTTGCTGTTTATAGTTTCTACATATGCATTTATTATCATTGTGCTATTGTCTTTGTGACTGGATTAAACATCGTACATTTTTTGGATATTCTGCTTCTTCCTTCTTACCCTGATAGAGCGAAAAGGAAAATATTTTGAAATGTTATTAACTCAAATGTAAGATTAAGTAAAGCAGACCTCCTGTCTCTCCTCAAGCTGGGAGTGAAGAATGTGATATTTGACTCCTTAAAATCACACGTGTCTCTACATCTACTTAGCGCAAATATTATTTACAGCATATTCAGTTCAAACCAGTTTTTGAGTTAGTGGAGTTTTGGTTCCAAGAGGAAGCCAACACACTGGGAGCTTCTACTTTCCATGTAATCTCACTCCTTAAAGTAAATAATTGGCATGGAGGCATCTGTCAATATAACAAACATTTTTGGGAACAGAAAATTCCATGTGAGCAAGTTCCAATCTGCTATTTACATATGCTGCTCAACACCCAGAATTCAATTTAAACAGAAGGAAGACAAGTTATTTCACCTGCAAGTGTATCCTTCCTTTACCTCCTTGAGAAAGGATGACTTGATTTTCTTGTTACTACTAAAGGAAATATAAAGGGAATCATCTGCACAAGGACCTCATTGCTTTGAATGTTTCCTACGAAGACATGAAGCTAGAGCAGACTTTCAAAAAAAGACAATACTGAATGCACAAGAATGGCATAGCAGGTTTCATCCTGGTACTAGGTACACACTGTGCTAATGCTCCTCGGCAGCTTCTTTTTATCCTGGCTTGCTATTACATACTTTTATGAGGACTTTAAGTAAAGCATTACAAATAAAAGCCTGATACCTTAAAATAAATGTGTCCCAGGAGACTGACTTTTATTAAAACACTGAACCATGCTTTTTTTTTTTTTCGGAGCCAGGGAAGCGCTTATTCCACTGACCCATCTCCCCCGCCCTTGAACCATGCTAAGAAAATTCATACCACCAGATTTCTACCTCTGTAAAGAAGCCCACAGTGGTGGGTAGTAGGATAAAAGAGCAAAAGTAAAAACTAACACATTTAGCAAAATGTTAATAGCATATCATGTTGCTAATATTCTATAATTTACTAATTGGAATGGAACTTTTGAGAGATAAGGCAAAAATCATAAGTTTGACTCCTTACAATTGTATACACTTTTTTTGTCTTCATTTTCTTTTTTTCTTAAATTTTGTTTTAAAGAGGAAAGAATCAAAAACAAATAACAAGAACAAAGACAAAAACAAAGCATCATAAGACAATATAAGTGGTATAGAATTTCAAAGCAAGAACAGGAAGTTAACAATGGTTGCTATATTACATATTGTTATTATTCAATTTGTTATTCAGACTGCCAGACATAGGCATGTAAGGTTGATCAAATAGTTGGAACTTTAACTCTTCCTTTCCATAAAGCCTGAATTTCTTTTGTCTTCTTGTTTTTTTTATTTTAAAGAGAGCATAAAAATAATAGATAAGACAGTAGAATTGCTCTGATTACAGATGCTAGTATATATAAAATTGGTCAAAGAAATAATTTTAATCTTTTTTTTT
>NDGN010958643.1:0-13162 GCA_002564285.1 Tympanoctomys barrerae | reverse complement strand
GATATCCTGTCCACAAACACTATTAGTACAAATCTTTCTTCTCATTGAATTAAGAGAAAGTAGTGTATACTACCTCTTTGACTATAGTGAATGTAACAATGAACCTCACCATCATCTTCCCCACCTACAACCTCCAATCCTTCTTGCCACCCAGGGGTGTCTAAGGACCTACACAAGCCCAGGGGTCTTTGGAGCTCTGGAAGGGCTCTGCCTCACTGTTCCCTAGCTGCTCCCACCTACCCTTGGTCCCCTCTGCTGTGGGCTTCTGTTGTAGTCAGGTTTTACAAGAGAATTGAGTTAATACAAGACTGTCTTATGAAAGTCTGTGTCAAAGATCTGCACTGGGAAGGCCCAAAGGTCAGTGGTGGAAGCTAAATTTATGACACAGAGATGATGGATCTGTGACAGCAGGCTGAGGGATCTGCACTGGGGCCAGGAAGTGACACTCAAAGTAAGGGCTGGAGCTCCCCTGAAAAATACTTCAGCCACCCTCAGTAACAGCAAGATTCCAAGCTCCTCTGATGATGACAACAGCTGAGTTCATATCAGGAAAACTAGGATTAGAGGATCCTCTAGGAGAATCAACAGCACACCATCTTCCCCTCATTTGCCTTTTATTCTATTGACAACAGTCTTCAGGTGGGCCTTTCACGCTCAAAACCATGCTGATTCAGTTCAGCTGGGTGTTACAAGTTGACCATTAGCTAATGCAGCATAACTTCATGGGCTGGGTGTGCACAGTGCACACTATAAGGCCCAGGCAGGCCCACAGTGCCCATGTCCACTACTCTGCTCACTGTGCCCACCCATCCCTCAGGCCAGCCTTGGACACCTGCTTCTAGTCACAGCTGGGCCAACTTGCCTGATCTAGGGCCTGCTTGGAATGTTGTCCCTGAACCGCAGCCTGGCTCAGGGCATCCCCAGCTCAGTGGCCATACAGGCAGGGGTGAGCATCCCATTCAACTCCTGGCCCACTTCCAGGAAAGGGCTATGGTGTATGGAGAGGTTGGCTGGGAAGGCAGGCATCCATGGGAGGGTGAAGAGGCACCATCACAACAGGGCCCACTGTATGTGCTTGACACCATACTAAAGGGCCTGTCTTCAGAGAAAGAAGAAGCAAGCCTGCACAGGTGAGGTCAGGGCATGGGAGGAAACCACACTGGCTGCCCCTGCCAGGGTCTGTTACAGAGTAAAGAGTAAGAGGCTGGGAGAATGCAGTGACCCCAGCCCCTTAGAGTCCTGCCCTCAGTACCCACCCCCTCAATTCCTGCCCTGCCTCACAGGAAACTAGAGCCCCAGGATGATACCTTCAGGCTCATCTGGCCCCCACCCCAGGGTCCCCCTGACATCATGTGGGCTGACTATGCTCTGCTGTGTTCAGCACTCTTGCCCCCAACATGACTTTCACAATCTTAAGAGACAAAGTGTGTGGGGAGCGAGGTGAGGAAGTTCTTGCAACCACAGAGCACAGCTGGGTCCTAGGGGAGCAGCACAGGAAGAAATTCAGGGAGCAGGGAAGGAGGGCTATGTCCCCAGAGATACTCTTCATCCTAGGAGCTCCCCACAAAGGATAAAGACAGAAAGGCACTCAGGAGGAAGAAGGGAAAAGAAAGAATGAGGAGGGGAGGGAAGAACAAAGAAGGGTGTGGGAATCGCGTGGGTGGGGAGTCGCAGTAAGTCAAGGAAAATGGGAAGGGTGTGGAGGGAGCAGAATGAGGAGACTGTTGGAGTCAATGGACAAGGGACCTTTGGGGCACAGCAGGCAAGGAGGTAGCTCCAACTCTTATTCTCTGCTGTTTGTTGGCTCCCAAAACATAGCCTGCTAATAGAGGACTCTGTCTATGCATGTCTAGTAGAGTCTACCTGTGTGCCTGCTGGAGGGCAGCTGTCCCCATTGCTCAGAAAGCTCAGAGGGGTAGGACCAGTAAGGACCCCATGGACACAACCTTGATATCTAAACCAGACCCAGGAGCCAGGACCTCGGACTCCACCCAGAAATCAGGCTCCATCACCATCCTCAGCTGAGGTCCCAGGCAATGTCCTGGGCAGCCTTTCTCTACCATGAAGCCAGGTCTACAAACATCCTAGACCTGAGGGCTGTCTTGGTTACAACTGCCCTTGTTGCTGCTAAGAAAGGGCCCTAGCATCTTCCCAATGGGAAGCTTGGAGGCTCCAGCTCACAGTGGCCTTGTCCTTGGGAGCCTGTTATTGGGGCTGGTAGGACCCATTCCCCAGAGTGGCAGCAGGACCACAGATGGGACACAGGGGTCAAGACCACACAGCCCATGATGGTGGATAATTGGGCCAGACTGCCCAAAAGTAGATGGTACTTGCTGTACCTCATGGCCAGAATAGAGGCTGTCCTAGGCAGAGCACACAGGAGGACAGAGGGACAAGTGGCAGCCCAGGTGCTATCACCAAGCTGAACTCTGACAGCTGGCCCTGAGGCTGCAGAGTGAACCAGCAAAGATATCTACAGACACAGGCTATGGTGTGGCCCTGTCCACAAGTACAGGAGTTCTAAGATGGGTCCCAGGTCTCTAGGTTTGCACAGACCCCAACTCTTTCCCTTGTGCATGTGTCCTTCACAAGCCAAGCTAAACACACATGGAACCATAACCCAGCATCCCCTACCCCTCAGGGGTGCCCAGCCAAGAAGCTCTCAGCTTCTTGCACCCAGCCACCTAGGGTTTCTAGGTGCAACCAAAGCAGGTAGTCCCCAGCGGCAGGGCTGAGCTCCTTGGAAGCCACAGTCAGAGGATGCCCACGCTGGAGGGCAGCTGTCCACACTTGTCAGAACGGTGGTGCTGCCTGCTGGCTGTGGCCAGCTGCTCTAGGTAGAAAAATAAGGGACACTGCCTCTTCCCTTTTCCATGGTTCCTTTCCCCTCCAGCCCCCACCCCGCCTTCATGGGCAGCAGGGTTCAATGAGGGGCTCTACTGCCCCCTTGTGTCCCTGTAGCCAGCAGCCAGAGTTGGAGAGGTGGGGGGAATCCTAGGGCTGGGTCTAGGGAGGGAGAAGTCCTGAGAGTGTGTGTGGGTGGGGGGTGGGGGAGACTCATGTGCGGATTGGGAGCAGATGTGATGACTGGATGCCTGGGCCCCTGCAGCCACCCAGAACCACATCATGCTTGCGCGTCCCCTGCTGGTTGCTGTGTGTCACTGCATCCTCCTAGACCCAGCCCCAGGCTTGTCCTGGACCAGCCAGTTTGCTCTAGGTACTCGGCCGCGAAAGTAATCACCTGCAGGTATGCACTACACATGCGCAGGAGATGGGCTCCACATGCATGTCCCAGTCCATCAGCCCTGCCTGCCCTGGCCTACAGTGTTCCTTGTTGCAGAGACACAATATCCAACACCCACAACTTAAAGGAGGAAAGATTTTTTTAGCTCACAATCTGTAGAGGTTTCAGTCCATAGTTATCTCACTCCAAAGCAGGGCAGCATGGGAGTGGGGGGTACATGGCAGAGGAGAAGCAGAATCAATGGAAGAAAAGGAGGGAGAACTCTCCCAGGCCACATACCCACAGACTCATCCTCTTTGACTAGATCCCACTTCGTAACAGCACATTTATCTATGAAGTCATCTGTGAGCTAATCCCCCATGAATATCTTGCCTATGATTCAATCACTAGTGGAAATGGAATGGCGGAAACTAGCTTTGTGTGGATTTTCCAGGATTACGATTGATGCATGCCCCTTTCAACCAAATCAGCCAGGCTCCCAGTGGTTCTGTTGGGCGAGCTCAGGAAGGACCCCCACCTCCCCGTCCCCACTTCCTGGGCACTCAGCATGTGCACCTTCTGAGCCCAGCTGACCCCAGCTGTGATCACACCAGTGCACACCACAGGTTGGTGGCCAGGTCCTCCTGCACACTCTACTCTCTGTGTGCAGAGATGCTGGGATCAGGTGCTCCTGCAGCGTTTCAACGTCGCCTCTGCCTTGGCCCCCAACTTTACCTCAACTTTCATCACCACCTCCACCTGGCCTTCACCTTCAAGTCAACCTCTATTTCTATCTTCGTTCACCTCACCTTCACTTCCACCTCCACCTCCACCTCCATTGTCCCCTCTATCAACCCTAGATGAACAGGATCCAGTCCCTCTTCTTGGTCCGCTAGTGGGAGCACAAGACAGCAGAAGAGGTGGCCTGCAACTGAGGTGGGTACAGAGCTGACTGAGACTTCTAGGGGGAAGAAAGTAACGGAGTCTGCACTGGAGAATCAGGCCACCTGTGAATAGAGCCATCTACTGATGGCTTGAACCCCAGCTTCCCACCACGGGGCCACCACACATGATCCAAAGGCTGAGGTCGCAGGCGGAGGGTCAGGGTTATCACCGAGTCTGGGCCCGTGTGTGGCCGAGAATCCGAACCAGTTTCCGGCAGAAAGAGAACTAGATTTCCAGTAGGCTGAACCGTTGTCTCAGAGGGACCCTCCAGCAGATCGAGCAGAAAGGAAGGATGTGCCCAAAGTTTATGTGTGTGTGCCCAGATGTGCGGGGCTGGATTCCTGAGGTGGGGACTCTGCTGCCACTACAGCTTCCGCTCAGCTTAGGGCACAGTCAGGCGGGTCATGTCGTCAGACAACATGGAATTCACCTGTTCAGCCTGAGTCCCGATCCCAAGAGTCGGCCCGACCCTGACCACTGTGCGGACTCAGGCGCCCCCTGGTGGCCGTTGTGAGTCGCGCGCGCCGTCCCTGGTCAGCACCATGGAGAACTCCGGGTGTCCAATGGCACGGAAGCTGAGGACTGGTACAGGCGCCCTAGGACATCAGGACAATAGGGTCACTACCAATCAGAACACCCGCACGAAAGTCAGAAGAATTGCTCAGAGCATGGGTAAACAGGTAGGGAGAAAGCCAGGATCGGAGTAACCCAGCGCTGGACTGCTGTAGATTTCATATGCCCAGAGAAGACATCCGAACAAGGATAAGCACGGGGTAACATTACAGGCAAAGACAATGGATAATTGGATAATGAGTAAATAAACTGAGAGGAGACACGAATGTTCCATGCAGAGTAATTGAGTTATTTATGGAGATACTCTACCCTCTGAGGGGACCCAAATCTCCACCCTAGGTGAGAACTGTGTTGAAGTGACCCCCGGGGCTGCCAGAGATTCCTAGGGGCAGAAGGCAGTGGAGCCTGCACCAGGGGAACTCAGGTCATCCGTGGATGCAGCCATCTGCTAATGGCTTGAAACCCAGCTTCCCGCCACAGAAGCACCACGCAGGACACGGGCTGAGGGTCAGGGTTATCACCAAGTCCGCACTCTGGTCAGGCTCCCCCTGACTAGTTCAGGGATAAGTCAGCCTCACGTGGGGAAAGCCCCTGCCACCCTCCTGAGAGCAGTGCTCTGTCGCCCCCACGTGGTCATCAGAAAGGCCGCACTTAACCCTGGGCTCTACCCTCACAGAGATCTGGGGTCCATGATCCGGATCTTGTTAGGGTAGGAGCTCTGGCTGAAGGGACAATTTTGTCTGCCTTGTTGCAGAGAACAAGACGTCCAGTCTCATAGGGCTAAAGAGGCCAGGGGATGGGGTACGTCCACCCCTAGGGAAATGAGGGGCCCCGGGGGCTGGAGGTCCACAGTCAAGGGGGACAGGGTGCAATGGTAGCATATCTCTAGGATGGGTTGACGTTCTGGGTTACCCTGAGCTCAGTGCTCCCAAGGTAGTTCCAGCTGTGCATGCACGCACGTGGCCAAGAATTCGAACCAGACTTCCAGCAGGCTGGGCTCAGAGCCTCCAGGGGACCTCCAGAACATCAAGAAGAAAAAGGGGGATGAGTGTAGAGTGTCAAGAGACAACAACAGAATTGGAGACACCCAGGACATATGTTTTCCCAGTTGGGCGGTGCTGGGTTCCTGGGGTGGGGACTCTGCTGTCACTAGAGTACCTGCCTGGCCTGGGCTACGGTGAGGCTGGTCGCTCCATCAAGCAACACAGAATCCACTTCTTCTGCCTCGGTCCCAGCACCCAGTCTGACTCAACCCCGGCCACCCACCATGCGGTCTCAGACGCCCCCTGGTGGCCGGCCTGAGTAGCTGCGTGCTGTCCTTGGTTAGCACCATGGATAACGCCAGGCGTCCAATGGCACAGAGGCTGAGTACAGGTATAGGTATCTTGGGACATAAGGACAACCAGGACACTGACGGGACACTGACACTCAAAATGCCCACACAGAGAACAGCTCAGAGCACGGGTGACCACGCAAGGAGGAAGGGAGCATCATACAGAGGGTAACACAACGTTGGACCGCTGCAGATTTCACATGCTCAGAGAAGACATCTGAGAAAGGATAGGACCAGAGTAACATAATGGGCAAAGAAGATGGATAATAAGTAAATAAATAGAGAGAGACACGAACCCCCCACAGATTAATTGAGTAATTGATGGAGATACTCTACCCTCTCCTGGAGGACTTAGGTATGTACTGTGTCAGACATCTGTCTTCTTAATTTTCCTGTAAAGCTAAAACTCCTCTAAATAAAAAATATAATTAGACTTTTAAAGACCTAAAAAATTATAATTGAGAGATTGTGCTATGGCTGATGTCTAGATGTCCACCCAGAGGCTCATGTGGTCATAGCTGGGGCTTTTCAAAGGTGTCTGGATCTAGAGTGTGTGATTTAGGGATTAGGTGTGATGCTGGGAACAAAAGGGTGTGTGATTAGGAAATCAGTCTATTGATTGGCCTGGCATAGTTCTGGGAGTGACTAATGGGAAGATCCACTTGGGTGTGAGCTCCTGGATAGGATTTAAGGGACATAAAGTGGGTCATTGCTGGCCATTTGTCACTTGTTGCTTTGCTAATTCACTGCTTTGCTGCTCTTTGCCCATATGACCTGCTTCTCCTCTGTGATGCCCCTCAGTCATGCCACTCTGCCTTGGAGCCAGCCAATTGTGGACTGAAAACTCTATAGAGTATGAGCTCAGTAAGCCTTTCATCCTTTAATTTTGGGTGTCATTTATTTAGTTTCAGTAATGAAAAAAGGTAGCAAAAAATGCCAGGCATGGTGATGCACACCTGTAATTCCAGAATTTAGGAGGCTGAGGCAGAAGGATTGCTGTGAGTTCAAGGCTAACTTGAGCCACATAGACCCTGTCTCAAAAGAAAGAAAGAAGAAAGAAAGAAAGAAAGAAAGAAAGAAAGAAAGAAAAGGAAAGAAAGACTTCTGAAGAAGTAAAGAAAGGATTTTTAAAAATACTTAGAAACAAGGTGGCAGAAAAAGCATAAATACACTAACACATTTTTCTCTTTTTCAATGTATGTGTTGCATGCTCTCACTATGCAGCTTGCACTCATGGTGATCGTCTTGCCTTAGGACTCCCTAGAGCTGGGATTGTAGAAGTGTGCCACCACACCAAGATTCTGGCCAGCTCAGTCTGTCCTGGGGGTGGGGCTGGTGCAGCATGTGGTGCCAGAATCAAACTGCGGTCCCTGTGCTTGCCTAAATTTACCTAAGCAGGCATTTTAGGTACCAGCCCCCACTGACATATATTTTTTATACTATGTCTTCTCGTATAATTTTAGTAGAAAATAATACTGCTAAACATCTAGGTCAGAGAGGAAATGGTGAATGAGGGATCAAGGCAACCCCCATCTCTCCCTGACCAGCCCAGCGGGAGCGTGGTTTGGGCTTCTAGGGCCCCTAGCAGCTACAGCTGGGTGTTTTCAAGGAAGGGAATCTCCTGCCCTCTGGTGGTAATTCTGTACCACTGCATGCGTAGTCAGCCCCAGGCCTGGAGACTGGCCCAGCCACAAGCCAGGTGAGCTCCCCTATGGCTCAACTGCTGCCACCAGGCCACCCTCGGGTGAACCCCAGCCCCGCAGAAGCTGGAGAGAGGTACTGAAGGCATCCCTATGGCATGTCTTTTATCTAGATGTCCCCAAAACTTCATGTGCTCAGAGGCCTTCGGGAGGTGAATCATAGGCAAGATACTCATGGGGGATTAGTTCACAGATCCCTTCATAGATAAATGTGCTGTTAGGAAGTGGGATCTGGTCAGAGAAGACCAATCACTTGTTATGCGCCTGGAAGAGTTCTTCACCCTCCTTTTCTTCCCTTGACTCTGCTTCTCCTCTGCCATATTCCCTTCCATGCTGCCCTGCCCAGGAGCCAGCTGACTGTGGACTCATACAGACTATGAGCTAAAAAAAAAATCTCATCTCCTTTGAGTTGTGGGTGTTGGATATTGTGTCTCTGCAACAAGGAAAATGACTAAGAAGTGTCGCTCATGACCCCACCCTACCCTCCTGTACAACATGTGGGCACAGCCTATCTCCTGCAGGTACAACCTCTGCTCCAAGGAAAGCTCCAGAAACACAATGGGGGCACAGGATAAGATAACAGGCCTACACGCTTGCCCCAGATAAGAGTCTGTGCAGGTGCCTAAGCAGGGATCCCTGGGCCCCATTCACTTAGGAGGGTGTGGCACCTTCCATGCCATACCTGAGCCTGGATCAAGCGGAGGGCAAGCACTTGTATGAGCAGGACCAGCACTGCTCACTGTGGAATACCTAGGGATGGAATCCTTCGTGGGGTTGGGTAAGGCTTGGTCAGTGTCTGAAGCAGTATTTCCAGGGTGGCTATCAATCTAATCCCACAAACAGTAGATGAAAGGCTTTACCATGGAAACTCCTCAAGAACAATGGGCTCACCCAGAGCTCATCAATAACACCAAAAGTTGTGGTTATTATGATTCCTTTTGCAGCTGTTGTGATTATCAAGTGCAGTTCATCGTGATTTCACTCATTTATGAGAATAAAATTCTGCAGCATCAACTGTACCACGTCTTGGCAAGCACAAATGCTTCTATGTGCAGTTCTGGGCTTTGTCAGTTGTAAAATGTATTTGTCATTTCATTTGCAGCATTCCTTCTCTAAGACTAGAGTCTTAGACTTGCTACGGTTGGTGATCCAGGTTGCAGCCACATGCAAATGGTGGGTCATGTGCATCACTTGTGTTATCTTCCATACCAAGGTGCTGACAATAGTGGACAGTGTTCCTCTGTCCCATTTCAACCTAATCTTATCCCTGACCCTAATCCTAACTCTAACACTGTTCCTAACCCTATCCTCACCCCCACACCAATGCTAACTCAGACTCCTATCCTAAACTCTAAATCTTGACCTTGACCACAACCCCTACTCCTACCCCCAAGTACAACACAAACCCTAACCTATAATCCTTTTTTAAATCCACCCTGTTTCTAACCCTAGCCCACCACCCCTGGAAGTTACTGGAATAAAGATAAAGATTCAGTTTCATAGATGTGAAGTATCTGTGCACCTCTCTTGTCCTTCATTTCAGCAAAGTGGAATCTACCGTTCTATCTACTCAATGTTGTTATTTTGGTAATCCTAATCAAGACTTGCTACTCATGGTTTTATCCAAAAAATGATGACAGTGCATGCAATTTAGAGCCATATGCAATTAATATTAATGTAACCCAAACTTTTACTTAGTGAAATAAGCACTAAAAACACTTCCTAGATTAAAATTTGAGAAACAAATCTATGAAGGTTATGAAGAGAGAAGAAAATCTAGTGAACTTGGACTTAATGAGAACTTTTAACATACAAACCCATATAATGTAATTATCAATTATGTCTGCTTTGTTAAACCAAATTTTCTACTCTGTGAATGCCTCTGTTTCGCTATTAAAAAGAAAAGACACATTATGTATAATTTCTTTGCAAAACTTACACCTAAGAATAACTTTGCATTCACAATACAAAAATAATTCTTAATGTCAACACAAGCAATCAAAACAAAACTGAGCTAGGCTAAAGAAAATATAAAGACAACAAATAGTTAAGGGAACAAGACCAATAGCATCCTATAGATTAGCATGCTCCCACTGAGAAAGAATCAGGAAAAATTCCTATTCATTTTTTGCTGGCTTCCAAAAAATAAAATGTCTGTCAATTAACCTTTCAGAGAAAGCAAGAATCCACTATAGCAAAAACTACAATAATCTGGACAAAGAGAGACTAAAGAAGATGCAATTGTATTCAAAATGCTGTCAACATTGTTCACTGAACTGTAAATCACACTCTACAATTTATAAGAAATCAGCAGAAGTCAGATTGCCCCAGCATCCCTAAGTCACAAGAGCTAAGCAGGAGGCATGATAATGCCAGATGTAAAATTATTCTACAAAATTACAATGATAAAATTCATCATGGTACCGGAACCAAAAAAACCAGACATGTTGAACAACACAACAGAATTCAGGGAAAAAAACAGGCATTTTCAGCTATTGGATTTAGGAGAAAGAGACAAAAAATATATCATTTTCAACAAATGACACTAGACACTAGAATGAATGCAGACCCATATCTGATACATCCTGTACTAAAATCACGTGAAAGTGGACCAGACAACTAGACACTAAACCAGAAACACTGGATCTGCTCAAAGATAAAATAGGTACAGCTCTTGGAGACATCAGGATGGGTAACCCCAATTCTGTGATTCCTTTAACACAACCCAAATTACATAAAAATAATATGAACAATCAAAAAAGGGACTATATCAAACTGAAAACCTTGGTAAAACAAATGAAACAACCAACAAACTGAAGAGACAACCTACAGAATGAGAAACTGTTAGCTATTTCTCAGATGGAGAACATATGGAATACATAAAAACTCAAAGAAAATTAGAAACTCCAAAATAAAAGACTAAACCAAATAAAAAGGAAACTCAGAATAGGCACTTGTCAAAAGAAGAACAAAAGACCAATAAATATATGAAGACACATGTTCAGCATCTTCAGACAAGAAAAAAAAATTAACTCAGAGCCACACTGAGGTCCTCATCTTACTCCAGTAAGCATAACCATCATCAGTAACTTAGAAAAAAACGCATGCAAGCTTGTGGGTGAAAAGAAACAAATTGGAAAGCAATGCAAACTAGTACACCCACTCTGGGGATTCTTCCAAAAACAGAGATACAGTTAACGCAGCTATAACTCTTTTATTTAGCTTCATGAAATACAAAGTAAACTTACAGGCATACAGACACTTCCATGCTTACAGCAGCACAATTCACAATCACTAAATTTTTGAAATGTGCATGTTGGTAGCATTATAGGCCACCATGATGTGCGCATAAAATTAGTATTAATTGCCAATGTGCAGATATTAATGTCAGGGGTCTGCTATGTAGATATCATAGGGCCCTGCATTAGTTGGACCCTTGTATCAGAGGCCACCATGTGAATAGTACTTTTGTACTGCATGATACAAAGGGAAAGTCTCATCACTTACTCCAGGCCAGAGTGTGAGCATCTTTTTAGGGAAACCGAGTCTTAGCTGTCCAGGGGAAAGAGTGGTCACTATGTATGACATCTTCTGCAGTAAGTTTTTCCTCTGCTGAGTTCTCCAGAAACGCATTTCCTACACCCTGAAAATAGGGTGCAGAGCAGAAGCTTTGCACTCATGGATGAACAACACAGAGGCCTCTTGGAGATCATTCTTCAGGGTGAGACACAGAGCTCTATCCTTTGTGGACTCATCCTCTGGCTGGAAAGCGGAAGCATGCGCCCTCTGCTGGTTGTATGGGACTCAGCCCCAGAGGCTCGCAATTCAACGGGGCGCATGCGCCACCTCCTGGCCTTTCTGAACAATGAAGTTGCCCAACATAACCATTTATTCAATATTGCAATTTTCGCATTATTTAGCTAAAACCCACTACCCAGGTTTTGACCAAAAACTGGTGTTGGGAAAAATGTTTGGGAACCATATTAGATTAAGTGAATGTAAACAGAAACATTAAATTTTATATATAGATTTAGGTTTAAAAGTTCAGGAAGAAAACAGAACAAATCCTAAGAGACCTTGGATATAATGACGGTTTTGAATATAGAAACCCATACAATGCAATTACAAAAGAAAGTATATCAATCG
The DNA here is from genome assembly GCA_002564285.1 of Tympanoctomys barrerae. Classification (NCBI taxonomy): domain Eukaryota; kingdom Metazoa; phylum Chordata; class Mammalia; order Rodentia; family Octodontidae; genus Tympanoctomys; species Tympanoctomys barrerae. The sequence goes on along the minus strand of NDGN010958643.1, from coordinate 1,242 downwards.
TGCAAACTTTTTAAAGCTAAACGTTCTAGTCCATGTTGTCAGGCATGGTGCACACACCTGTAATCCGAACAGTCAGGAGGATGAGACAGGAGGATCACTGTGAGTTTGAGGCCAGTCTGGACTACATAGTTGGTTCAAAGATAGGATGAATTAGATAGTGAGGGCCCTGTGTCAAAACGAAAATAACTAAATCAATTTTCTGTTCTGCAACAGACTCTGATTAGAGAACAATAATGAAAGCCTAATAAGAGAACTACAGAAATTATAATATCTGAAAAAATATACATTTAAAAGATAATGATAACCAAATGTTAAAAATTAACAATACAAAAAAAGTAGGTATCAAAATAGATACCTTACCAAACAAAACCCATGTGGTCAATGGTTGTACAAAGTGAACTCAATATTATATATCATTTAGGTAATTACAAATAGGAAAAATAATAAAGTAACATGTCACATAAATTATAACTAACAAATATAAAAATAAAATTTCAAGACTAATTGCAGGATGAGGCAGAACTACTGGAACTGGAACTTCCCTTTTTTTTTTTTTTTTTTTTTTTTTTTGGCTGTCCAGGGAAAAGAGTGGTCACTATGTATGAATTGAACTCAGGTCCTTGCTCTTGCCAGGGAAACACTTATTCTACTGAGCCATCTCCCCAGATCTGAAACTTTTATTCACTGATAGGAGGCAAAATGCACAGCCATATGTAGCAGGAAGAAGTGTGGTACAACAGCCAGACTCAAGCACACACACCTGGGTGAGTTTGAACTTGGTAGAACCAGACCTGGTGCTAAGGTAATAAATCTATCTAAGCTCTAAACCAAAGGTCAAAAGATAATGCTAAACAAAATGACCAAAAAAAAAGAAGCAAAATGCATTCTCAGGCCCTGATCCCACCCAGAACAAAGTCAGGAGACAATAGCATAGAAGAAACTGGAAATCACACACCTGAAATCCCTGAAATAATAGAGTCTGAAGTAAAGAAACAACTGCAAAAAGATATAGAGGAATCAGATCAGAAATAATTTCTGAAGTAAAAAAAGATAATAAAAGTAGTACTAACTTCTTAAAAAGCCACTGATGAAAAATAGAAAAGAATATAAAAATGATGGAATCCTTGAATGAGCAACACAGGAAAGAAATACAATGCATGAAACAGATTCAAAGTGCTGTACAGGAAATTAAAACATCAATCACAAGCTGGCAAAACCATTTGAGTGAAAGTGAAAATAGAC
>NDGN010956710.1:0-12420 GCA_002564285.1 Tympanoctomys barrerae | reverse complement strand
CAGCATGTGGTGCCAGGGATCAAAACCTGGTCCCTGTGCTTGCTTAAGCGGGTGATTGGTCCACTGAGCTATCTCAACAGCTGAGCAAATGTCATTTTAATAAAATGTTAATATTTTTCACTAAAGTTTCAAAATTACCAAATGCTAATGTTTCTTAAAATACTGTCGTATCACATTTTAGTATAGATTAGTAATTTGTACATATATCTATTTTTAATACATGCATGTACCTTATAACCTGTATGATGCATTTCTTCAGAGATGACATCCATGGAACAGTGGCTGAATTTCTCAGTGCCAACAAAACAGGATGTTGTTCAAGACCTGCAACATATGGCGAAGTTGGAAGAAATCGCCCGATATACTGTTCAATAACATTCCCTAGCAATTGATTCAAGTAGGCATTTGCATTTTGAGACTGAGAGCACACAATACACATGCCCTGCAAAAAAAAAAAAAAGAAAAAGAAAAAACAAATAAAAGGCAGTTTCAAAAATTATTCAATTTCAATTTACAAACAACAATTAGGAACTTACTATTATATTCTCCAATGCCAGTATTCATATTATCATTTATAACTTATTAATAGATACATAGATACCTTTGAAGTTGAGACTGGGTAATGCATATGCTATTACATCTGACCAAACACGTATTTTGAGAACATGGACACAGGAAATAGGGGGAAAGATCAGGGAGAAAAAAAGGGAGATTCTTTTTTCATCATCAGAACACTTAACTTCCAGGATCATTACAATAGTTATAAAATACAGTTTAGGTTAGTCTTTTTATGTAGGATACTGATTGTTTTGTCTAAAAGTATAAGAATCATACTAAAAAAATCATATTAAATGTAATTTTAAAAAGATAACTAACTGGAGAAGAAAGCAGATTAAGTCCCAGAATAATAATGATTTATCTAGAGGTTTTTCTATTCTAGAGGGGTTTTTTTAGTTCTTTTTGCAGAACCGGGGATTGAACTCAGGTCCTTGTGCTTGCTAGGAAAGCACTTATTCCACTGAGCCATCTCCCCGGCCTTGGTTTTTCTATTCTAAATTTCTCAAAAAAATCCCACAGTGAGTTAGTATTACTCTGTGTGTATTTTGCAGTAGGGAAACTGATGTCTAGAGTTGGGAGCTTACTAAAGATCACAAGAACTCACAATGCTTATTACATATCTGTTGATTTAATCTCTTCCACTTGATATCAGTTAACATTATATTTCACATAGATTACAATAATCTTACAAATGATTAAACTCCAAGGCACGAATACCCCAAGAAAGCAAATATATACTCTGAAAAGACATTTTGCTGTTATTAAGTATGCAATTTAGCTATAAATGGATGTCTACCCAGTAAAATTCTGAAAGCGTATTTGTAATGAAATAAAGCTGTTAAAACATCAGCAAATAAACAATTCAAACAAATAAAAATGGAAATCTACCAGCTTTGTATTTTGGACGTGTTAAGGCAAATCACAAATAATCAGAAAATGAAGTATTAGCACACAGATACTTTTTAATAACTCTAAAAAGCAAAGCTAGTTACCTTTAAGAAACTAGTATCAGTTTTGTCAAATGGATAACAGATTTTTCAACTTGCCACATCCAAAGTGCTTACGAATTCTTATTAAAGGGGTTACCTGGTGTAAAATGACTACATAGAACGAATACTCTATACTCTTCTGCTACCCAATTTCCTTCACTTATCTGCCACTCTGAGATTAGCTCTCCTGTTTCCACCTCGCCTCTTTCTGCTGAACATCACACTAAATTTTAAATACCATCATGAATATAAAATAAAATAAAATGTTAACATTCTCCAAAATTTAAAAACTGTGTTAAAAAAGCCACCTATAAAAGAAAGTTCCTGTTTCCTAATCAAAACCTATTTTCTCCTTCTTCCTCAGATTTCTTCTTGAACTTCAAAATAAAAAGTATTACTTTTTAAAAAAAAGTTATGTATTTGGTAGAGGGTCTCACTACACGGCTCAGGCTCATAGTGATCCTCCTGTTTCAGCCTTCCCAGCCCTGGGATTATAGGCTTGCACACCCAGGCCCGGACTCGGTGGTGAACTCAATGTACCCAGGGGCAGGGCCAGCATGACATGCGGTGCTGGGGATCGAACCCCGGTCCCTACACTTACCTAAGTAGGTGCTTAGTCCAATGAGTTATCTCACCAGCCCTACAGTACTACTTTTGCATATCAGACAATAATGAATTGGATATTACTATCAAGATTTTCCATATCACACAAGTTGAAGTTGCTCAAAAACTAGCTGGGCGTGACAGTGCATCCCCGTAATCCCAGCACTTGGGAGGCTGAAGCAGGAGGACTGTCCAAAGTTTGAGACCAAACTGGACTCCATAATGAGTTCAAAGCTACCTGTACTGCATAGTGCGAGTCTGTCTCCAAAATAAGACAAAACTCAACCCAATTGTTTCATATCTGCATCTGCAGAAATTCCATTTTAGTTAGCAGTTTATCAATGTTCCTGAAATCTGCATAGGTTCTAATCTCACTGGCTTAGTTCAAAACAATTCAGATAATGCATGGGTTATTTCAACAAACTACTTAAAGCCTTCTAAATCTCCAATTTAATCCCCACACTATCTTAGATGCCCACACTAGAATTATTTTTTAAAGTACATACATGATTATGTCACTACAAAATTCATCAACACTCTCAATATAAGAGATGAATCTCAATCTTTTAGCATGGTACATAAATCGTTTTACTGTAAGGCGCCCGCCATATGAATTTCTAGAAATAATAGAACTACAGTGGCAACTTGGTTCATGAACTTGATTCTACTATTCTGATCACAAACCAAGTTAGACAAGAATGGAATCAAATTCAATGGCTAGTTTCATTCTTGACATGTTTGGTTTGCAATCTGAATGGTGGAGAGAATTGAGGTTATAAACTGAGGTACCACTCCATTTGCTTTTCACCAGTTTGCCCTATATTTCTTACATCTCCTGCCCTTGTGTATATTTTCTCCTTCAGACAGAACAGTCCTCCACTCCTATTTGTTCTTCTCTTTTGTACCTAAATATCACCCCCAGAACCTTCCAAGTCTGGCGGATAAGTCGCTGAGGTTTCTAAGGAAAACACTAAGCACAGCTGCTAAGTGTTTGTGCTAGTCTGCCACTGCTCCATCTTAAGCTCTGTGAGGTAAAGGATTTGCCTTTATAAACCTTTCTTTTCAAAGTCAAACACAAAAGAAATTAAAAATTTGTTCAGGAGCTATACCACAAATACATATGCATGTACCCTTGAGTTTACAATGTACAGTTTTAAATCTGCATACAGTGAACTGTATATTAAGACAAAGATTCCATTGCTGTATGCTTGTAAGCAGCCGCACTTAGTATACCTGGAGATACAAAGGTAGGCTCTTCTGAATTGCAGTCAGCATGGCTGCAGGTAATGCCTTCTCTTGCTGTAATACTGTATGTGGCAGCAGTAAACAATCGATGATTCGAAACAGCAACTTTTGGGCTTTGGAGGTGGCAAAGATTTGTGCCCACGATTTAACAAGAATTCCTAATAAAGAGAAAAGTAACAGCAGTTATAGTTATCTTCTAGCTAGAATATTTTGTTATTTCATGAAAAAAAGTGTACTTAAAACAAATAGGTGGTAGGAAGAAATATATTAGGAGTCAAAAGACTCATTTCACTGCGTAAATTTCTCTGTTACAAGTCAAGATAAACAAGTTTTCTGAGCAAGTTTTGGCACTCATAATGATACACATTGCGATACATTTTCTTAATACTTATATTTGTTTTTACACAGTATAATTTTATAAGCTGACTGAATCTAGTTTGCAACATGGAGAGAGATAACTAAATTTCATTGTTAAAACAGGGAAATTAGATTAGTTATAACACTGTGGCGTGATCACTTAGGCTTACTGAACCTCAATTTTCATTATCTTTCAGTTATTTAAAACAAAGAAAATTTGATTCTTAAAGAGAAAAAATACCAGGTGTTGTGTGCTCACATAATCCCAGCAATTGGGAAGCAGAGGCAGGAGGATCACCTGAACCCAGAATAGGTTAGTGAGTCCAAGGCCAGCCTGAACTACTTACAGAGATCCTGCTCAAAATAAAACCATACAAAAGAGAAAAATAGATTTTTTTTACTTAAAATGTATTCATGATTTCCTTGATGCCAGGAGTCTGTCAACTGCCACATTTGGTGATAGTAAAGCTTAACAGATGAATGTCTCTTATTTAAAAATGTTAATAAAGTTATACGATTTCCACTATAGTATATTATTACTACTGAAGTCTCATTCATTGAACGAGACTAAATGCTTGTCCAAACAGCAGTGATACATCGACTGTATAAACCTCTATATATTGTTGCATCTTATAAACTAAAAAAGATAACATTCAAAATCATTTCCATCAAACAAAAACTTTAAAATTCAAGCTCAGCTGGAAAACAAACATAAAGAGTACACTGATGTCAAAAAAACAACCAATAATCACATCTAAGAACAGCAACATTAATCTTCTGTAAAGGGAGGTACAATAATCAATCATAAAGAAACACAATGTTCATTTAGCAATATTTTAAACAATGTTAACTTGCTTCTCATGTCTTCAGTAGGTAGAAAACTTCAGTCTGACAGCAATAGGAGAAGAACTCATATTGTAATTTCCATTAGTATATCCGTGAAGGAACTGCTATCATCACCGACATTTGGAATGATTCATATCACACTCAGGTGTCACACTGTGCATTACTTACAGAGACCTGCCAACCCCAAAACACCCCATCTATCTTTGTATTTCATCTTTTGCAATAGTTAAAACCTTTTGCTGAAGATCTGATGTTTTATGAGTGTACAGAAGACAAAAGTAATATATTTGCTGCACTGCTGTTTCAAATTCCTATTGTTTAAATTTCCAGCAAATGGTAATCGTGTACGTATGTGTATTTAGGTGTGCCTGTGATATTTGAAAATGAAGGCAAACAAAAAAACTTAAGGAAAAAACTTTGGGAAAAGTTGACTTACAGTTCCTTTATTTAAAACAAGATCTTTTTTTTTCTGATTACAAACATCTTTACTGATAAAACTGACATTAAAACATGAATACCCACAGATAATCTTCCCATTCAAATATAATCACAAAAGTTCTTACGCATTATTTTTCTACACATAAAGAATTGGGATCATTATGAGGTGCATTTTATAGTCAGAAAGTAATCTTGCTCATTTAGAAACATTCAAAAATTTATTATGTACTATTGCTTGATTTATAAAATTATTAAATTCCAGAAATATTTAGAATCTGGTATCTCTTACATTGGAATTCTTAAAGGAACATATTCCCAGTTTCCAATCTAGTGACTGATACTCAGTAAATATTCTTTTGTATTCAAACACAACAGGATGGGAATGGAACATTAAAAAGATATTGCCACCACCCTAAGTCTAAAATTTAGGAGGGGCATGTCAAGTACACAATTACAACAAATGGCAAGCTATAGAGTGAAGTTATTGAAACAACAGATGAATCAAGGAGCCCAAGTCCATTTGGGAATGTGAAAAAGGTGGACACAACCGTATGGGCACTGCAAGGTCATGGCAGAATTTCAATGACAAAAACAAAACAGGAAGATTTACCAGAGACAGAGATGACTAAAAGGAAAAACATGGAAACATACAGTATGGAGAAGCATGGAGAATGAGATAGCTAAACTAAATCAAAGAAAAACAACCCTCTTCTTCCTAAATCCTCAAAAGGAAATTAATGAAAAAGAAGTTGAGAAGGTTACTTATGCACCAATCCTGCCTTTAGAAATTAATGAATTATAATTAGAATCATAGAGCTTCCCTTTACAAAGACTGATTTTTATTAAAGTTCTGTGCCTTCCACTAGCAGCCATGCAAGTGAACAGCAGGTATCCCTAGTCTGGAAATAGCAAGGTAAATAATCATAATTCTTTCCTTCACCAAGTTATGATACCCCAACCATGACATTTCAAATCAGGTTCTGCTTTTGCTCTAGTTTTTTCTAAGACAGTTATCTGTTGCAGATTCTAATGAATAAATGGGCAGCACTCATAACTATATGCTTTATTTCTAGTCTTTGAGACATAGGCAAAAGAAAGAATACATATCTATTTGACATTTAGTTGAAAATCAGGGATATCGCTCAGAAGCATAAGCAACTGCCTGGCAAGCACAAGGCCCTGAGTTTGATTCCTGGTACAAAAAAAAAAAAAAAAGAAACAAAAAAACAAAAAAATAAAAATCAGCAAGGTAGCAGGACAGGATAAAGAAGGCCCTTAATTCTTCCTAAGTAAAATTTTGTCCTAGTTCTACATTAACACCTATCAAACTGTAATCTCGTACTTCATAAGACAATCGTGTACCCTTAAATGTAAAGACATACCCTGTAATCACATATGCAGCTTGGCAAAAATGTAAACCTGAATGCATTAGAAAATACTTTTAAAGATTAATAACTCTAAATATTTATTAATTTATAACCCTAAATTGTAAGCATAAATGTTAAAATACTTAGTAATCTAGGTTTTATTATGTTAAACTTACAATAAATTTCCACTTACATTTCTCTCAAAATTAAGATGTCTGAATTGCTACTACTGCTCTCATTATATCCTACATCATCCATATTTATACATTTTCACGTTCTCCTTTATCTTTCACAACAAAGATAAAAGGTTTCAGACAACCCAAATCAGGTTTATTTATACATTCACAAGATTAAAGGGAATAGATATAAGGTTTTGGTCACAGAGAAATAAAAAAGCTCCAAAACTTAAAATTCTATATAAAAACTTCTAAGAAAATCTTTCTCATGTACCTTTATCCAGTTCCTATTTTGGTTAGCTACATGATTTTAGTGAACAAAGATATTCAAATTACCGATTTCCTAAAGAAAAATGAACTCTATTGTTACTGAACAGGCACAGAGAAAAGATTTCTTTTTGAAAAGAGAGTGTTGTATGACACTGTATTTAAAACATAAATACCTAATGCCTTTTCAAATCTTCCCTTGACCTCCTTCACACTGAGCAGACTATAAAAATAAAAGGAAGTGATAGTTTTCTGATGTTTTTAATTCTGAGAAAGCCTAAGTAAACATTAGTAAACAGTCCATTTTAGTTATTTAGGTATTCACAATGTGAAGCACAGCAAACTACTGCTAGTGACTGGTCTTTGTATATTTGCTGTATTCATCATAATTTTAACACAAATACAGCAAACATCTGTAGGCTGACATGAATTATTTTAAATTTAATCACTGCATTTCAGATTATTCCTATACTTGTATGGAGGATAAATGATTTTTCCATTATAGCCCTGTCTATCTGGATACTGCAGGCTCGAACCAACCTAAGGAAATGTTACTAGCTAAATAATGTCAGAAATACATACCCATCATCCCATAAGTCAGCTGCAGCCCTGCACTGAAGATTCTTTTTCCCAGGTAAGGTTTTATGTATTTTAATACTTCACCAAGGTATTCTAAGGACTTTGTGACCATGGCAGATTTATCAGAAAGTGTCTGAAGATTCCCGTAAGTTGTACCAACAGCCTATAAATAAAGGAAACATTATTTAACTTTCCCAGTTTTAATACAGTACAAACTGAAAATTCTTCTGTGTGACTTTACACATACACACACACACACACCTCTACATTACACTTAGGCCTTCATCCTTAACTTTCCAAAAAAGGCTCACTGCAATTAAAACAAGTGAAAAGAATTAAGTCTTGCCTTTTATAATTAAAATAAAGGTTAAAGGAATAAAAAAAAAATCAATTCACCTATAATTATTAACACAGTCTGACTTAGCAAAACATCACTGAAAAGAGACCTGAAATTTTAGTACAAAAAGCTTATAACCTAATCGCAGACTTAAAACCAAGACTTAAAAGAGCTTAGTTCATCATATTTCTAGTATGGCTCAGACTTCAAAATGCACAAGTTCCTACAAGGTAAGCTTATATAAAAATTTAGAAGTAAAACCTGTGTAAGTTCAGTTTTATGATATAATAGATATCCTCCCTACTGTCATAATCTTTTTTTAAATCAGCCATCAGCTGCTAGCTTAACTTTCTCATTGGAAAAAAAAAAAAAAGGAAAAAGAAAAAGATGTGGCAGAGGGTAGAATGGCAAACGGAAGCAGTGTAGAAATTGAGGTAAGGCAGTAAGAGAACAGAGGAGAGAGAAAAGAGGAAGGGAAGTAAGCACATGAATAAACTCAGGAATGTGAAAATAAACAAGAATTTAAAAGTCCCAAAAATATCAAAAGTGTGTCTAGAACTAGGTTAGAAAACTTGTAGAGAATGGTAGTCTTCAAATTATTTATGGGAATGCAGGAAGGATTTCAACAACAACTTGGGAGAAGAATGGCACCAATGTTTTTGTACCAGTGCAGTTATACAGTTTTGCCCACACAGCTCAAAGCAGCTACGATGAAGGACAGAAAGCAGATGGCTGCACTGACCCTGGGTACAGGGCCACAGGCCTGACCAAAAGGCAAAAGATGCTGGACAACCAGGGTGCTGCTGAAAGGGGTTCAAATGAGACTTCTGGTCCAGTGCAGGTGAAGGGAGCAAGTGAGACCTTGAGAGGAGGTGGTTCTTGGAGAAAAGGGAGTGGGAAGTCCAACTGTGGCTACTCATGACCTGGAGGGACAAGTAGTGTAACCAAAAGCTTTCAGATACTTCAAGCAATGCCAGCACTCAGGGCTTAGTCATGGAAGTGAGTGAAGTGGACTAAAAGCAAAGACTCCTGAAAACTGAAGCAGAAGCTCTGACAAGTTATCTATGGAAACATTAAAACTTGCTATTCTGTTAACTAAGCGTGGAAGGACAAAAAAGGAACCAAAGTGACTAGGACACGAACAAATGAGAACAAGAGATACATTTGATTAATTCTTTCTTTTCTACTTAACTCTTTGCCTTTTGTCCTCCAAACTTCTTTCCCCTTGATTAGAAGTCCCCCAACATTTTGATATCAGTTCCTATTCATACACTGGAAAGATGAGGATCTTGACAAGCTTTTATTATTAGCTTATGTCTTTTGACATAGGCCATACTAAAATTTTGTGCAAGGTAACAGCAGATTAGCTAGATTCTATTTCTGCATACACTTCCCACCTCAACCTCCTTTATCTCAGGACTAGAAATTGAGCCCAGGGCTTTGTACATGTTAGTCAAGTACTCTTACCTCTGGGCTATATGTCCATCTGAAAGAAATTTAATGGATTTATCAATACTGTAGAAATCTCTTCTTTACTTTACCACAATTTGATAAGCTGTATTTCTTGGATGCCAGACACAGCTAAATTATGGAACATGAGGCATCATAGAATCTGAAACCAATGTCAATGAACATTTCATATTCTGCTACATTCAGAGTACTGGGGCTGTCTTATACTTTGAGTCAATTTTTTGCTCATGAGTGCCTGTTGAAAAGCCTCCAGTCATTTGGAAAACTGTATTTACTGAATTACACAGCTTTCCAATGTTGACATGTTTCATTATCCATATTGGAAAAAAAATGGTATGCATTAATACCAATTCACATCAGAAAATTCTTTAAGTATCAGGAATCTCTCAGGCTCACAATGAAAAATACAAGTTTTCCAAAATCCTAATTTTCTTGAAAGCTCAAATTATATTATTAGCAACACATACTGTCAGTTCTCTTTGAAGTGATAGGTTTATTTCTTTCATTCATTTTTGAAAAAATGTCTGCCATACATCCCAGTTTGAGTAACCATATTTTGTCAGTTGTTCTTTCAAGATAAAAGCAGTCACTTCAACTTCCAGTCAGATAATAGACAACCACAATGCTTTGGAAAGTAGCAAAGGTGCTTTAAAAGTATACTTTGCATTGTCATTCACAGAATACAAATGGGTCTGTACTTAAAGGTCACAATCTAGTGAAGTTAAATTTCACTGCTTCATTAATGTCGTCCTTAACTGCCCCCACTACGGTTGCATAATAGTGTAAATTGTAAGAGATAAAAGTAAAACTTTAGTCACAATTTTGATTTGCACTAGTTTCTGTACTATTTGTGCAAAAACTGGTATGATTTTGAGCTGGTAGAAACTCTTGAAAAGGTATCGGTAACTCCCAGGAATCTATGAACTAGCCTTTTGAACATTAGCACCACATGTTCATTAATTTCTGTTTAGTTTAAATCCTCTCAGACTAAAAGATGTGCATTATTTCTCTTCTCTTTTGGCAGGCAATGGGGTTTGAATACAGGTACTGCCACTGAGCTACATCCCCATCTTTTTTTTTTTTTTTTTTGTGGAACCTGAGATTGAACTCAGACCCTTACCCTTGCCAGGGAAGTGCTTATTCTACTGAGCCATCTCCCAGGCACCCCCATCTCTTTTTAAAGAAAATTTTTTTATTTTCAGGCAGCATCTCACTAAATCACTCCAAAAGGCTTTTCAAACTTGCCATTCTGTTGCCTTATCCTACCAAGTAGTTGGAATGCAGGTATGGACAACTGCCTGGTTAACGGCATTTATTTCTTAGTACTTTGACTACAACTAATTATATATCATGCCATCATTTCTGTGAAGAAACACAACAGTATAGCAGGCCCTACACAGATATCCTTAAAAAGGTCTGTCTGTATGGTCATGTGTTGGCTGGCATTTGGGAGGCCTTTAGATTTAGGAGGCTTCTCAGTATTCCATAAGAATGGTTCACTGTTCCTAAAACAACTGTGTTAACAATATAGTCTGGCAAATACCTCCTTTCCTTCTGTAATTTTGCAAGGACAAGGCAAGGTGGGGTGTATATAATCAGCTTTCACTAAATAAAAACCATAGACACTATGCTGCTAATGAGCTTCTGTGATAGACAATCCTTCATCTCGTGTCACAATTCCTTACTGGAAGAATTAAGTCTCTCCTGTGTAGCTTCACTGGAAAAAGTCTCCCAGAAGCTACGTTAGGATTCTCTAGATTTCATGCACCCTTTGTTGTTTATGCTTTGTGTCCTTTTTCTGTAACAGGGCATAGCTTTGAGTACAGCTGTACGCTAAGTTCCATTGGTCTTCCTAGTGAATTGCAGAACCTGGAGACCATCTTAAGAGATCTGTGGTACAGCTTCAAACTAAACAAGTTTATGTAGGGGAACGCCTCACCTCCTTCTGCTCCAATTTAAATCATTATGTTTTCATTTCTTATTAAGACATCAATCATTTTTCTAGTAAAGTGCATTTATTTCATATCCATCCAGAAATTCTATAATCATTCAATCTTGAATTCAATCTGAACCTCACTAGTTTCAGATCAACAGGTATCTTATACCTTTAATTTATATTGCTAATTTTCATAAAAGTCATTTGATCAAATCATATTCATTTAAAAATCTTCATAAGATAAATTCTAAACATCTTACACCAAGATGCTTGAAATTCTTTACCTTTAAAGTGATCTGTCAACAAATCAGCACTAAGCATGCAATGCTTTATATTATTATTTCAACCTTAGTATAGGCTTGGCATTCTCCAACAAGCAAAAGTTCTATAACCTATTTGATTTTTAAAACCTCTTACAAGTTCTAGATAATGTATCTAGGATTAAGACACCTTGGGGGTGGGGGAACTGTCCTGTGCTTAGTGATAAAAACAAACCTGGCAGTGTAGTGCAATGAATAGTGCATTGGACTTCTATTTAGTGATTAAAAAAAAATACATATTGGGGTTGGGTTAAATTAGGGAAGACTTTGAAAACTACCAATGAAAAGCTAGACTACCTCCTTTTTTGATCTAGTACAGCTCCTACCACACCACATGTTTTTGACTGAGGTTTGAGAGTCAGTGATGAATTAAAGTGTTCAACAGAAATGTGTATTTTACACCCATACATTCTATTGTAAAATACTATTAGGTTTTACAGGACATCTCTAATTTTTTTTTCTTTTAATGTATTTAATACAGGATTTATAGGGTCTCATTACACAGGTCAGATTTGTAGTGAGCCTCCTGTTTTCAGCCTCCCAAGTTCTGGGATTATAGGCGCGTGCCACCACATCCAGTCTCAGTCACCATCTCAGTTTGCCCAGGGGTGGGGCCCGCATGGGATGGAACCCCGGTTTCTGCGTCTGCCCAAACAGGTGCTTCCACTGAACTATCTAGCCAGCCCTCTAATTCTTCTATCATTAAACTTAATGGAAACCAATGGAAGAATTAACACTCATGAAAAAAGCTTATTATATGAATTTATTTTCAGTGTACTTAATATGAACCATTCTGTAGAAAAATAACCAAATCTTACTATAAGTATCTTACAAAAAACACCAATCCAAAAATATGAAGAACCTCGGGAGCCAGGGAGTTAGCTCAGTAGAATAAGTGCTTGCCTGGCAAGTGCAAGGGCCTGAGTTCAATC
>NDGN010955952.1:0-13891 GCA_002564285.1 Tympanoctomys barrerae | reverse complement strand
AAGGAAGGAAGGAAGGAAGGAAGGAAGGAAGGAAGGAAGGAAGGAAGAAAGAAAATAGAAAAGATAGCCTGAGGGCATCGAAAGAACCTCCACCCTTCACAGCCTCAACATAATGAAAGTGAAAGCTTTGAGAACCGAGCCCCAGGATCGGTGATCCAGAATGGCAGGGCAATGGCACTGGCCTGTAGAATTTGCCCTACAGGATTAGTGTCCTAGTGCTCAGCAACGCATGCCCTTGGCCCCCACATCCAGGAAAGAAGAGAACGAGGCTTTCAGACACTCGCAGAGTGCAAGGGTGGTGCAGGGTGGTGGGAGCAGGAAGGCTTCTACACTGCCTCCGGAAGCCTGGAAGGGAAGCGGTATGCCTCAGAAGGGCAGCGAGGCCGTGAGTGTGGATGCAAAGGCGAGAGGCCACCTCAGAAGTCCTGAGAAGGCAGGACCGGCGAACATCTGAGGAAAGCTGCAAGGGGCGAGCAAAGCCGGCCTGGGAGGCCACCAGGGACACAACACCAGCAGCGCCATAGGAGCGGGGCCACCAAGCACCTTGGAGTTTAGATTTGCCTGGCTTGCTCTAGATCCTGGACATGGACTTAGAGGATTTAATATTTTGCCTGCTAGAAATCAGTCTTGCTTCAGTCCCATTCTCTTCTAGTTCCCTGTTTGTACCTGTTGGAATGGTGATGTTTATTGTGGGCAGTTGTGTATTGTGAATGGTCAGCTTCGTTTTCATTTTCATAGGGGCCCACAGCTAAGGGTTTGCTTGAAGTCTCAAAGGAGAATTTGGTTTTGAATTTTTCATCAAGGCTGAAACTAGTAGGCTTTAGCAACTCTTAGAAATGGACTAAGGGAATTTTACATAAAGAGATGCACATGAAACTTTAGGACCCAGGGCTGAAATATTATGGCTTATATTACGAGGTGCCACCAAAACCTCTTGTATTCATAGGTGGGACTTTAGGGAGGATGGTGTACGATACTGGATTAGTACACTGGTTTAGCATAAGTCTATACATGCAAGCTGGACTCACTGAGGAGGGGAGACCATCCTGGGTATGGGCGGCATAAACCAACAGGCTTGTAGACTGGAAGAATCAAAAGGGAGTGGAGAATTAACTCTTGCTGCCTCCTCTCAGGAACTGTTTCTCCCAGCATTGCCCCGCTACCATGATGTCTTGCCTTAGCAACACCCAACTATGGACAGGAACCGCTACAAACAGTTAAAATAAACTTTCCTGGGCCAGAGAGATAGCTCAGTGGTCTACAGCACGCTTAGGTGGGCACAGGAGGCAGAGATTTGATCCCCGGCACCATATGCCGCACCAGCCCTGCTCTCAGGGTGGGCTGAGCTGGCCAAAATATAAAAATTAAAAAATAAGCCTTTTCCCCCATATCCTGTGGGTGCTACATGACTTTTCTAGAAATAAGAAAGCAACTGAAACAATGGTCTTCAATATTCTTATGGTCATTGATAGCTATCATTTTAAGGTCTTTATGTAGCTATCACTTTTAATGTCTTACGTGTTTTGAAAACAAATTTCTATTTTTAGTAATATTCAAATCTTGACCTTCTTTACCGTCCGTCACTTATTCCATTTATTAGTTTTTCTGCCTTGTCTTTACTATGCCCAGGACAATGCAAGTTTTAAAAAGGGCTACAGGTTTAAAAAGACATACTGTATCAAGAAGAATATCAGTTTTCACCCCTGAAACTGGTTCTTTTCTTGTCACTCTAATTCTCCAGTGGCTTCCTTATCCCAGGCCTGGATGGTTCTACAAAGAACCTTAACAACTAATGCAGTTTCCACAGACATCCTGCAAGTGGTATGTGGATTTTTCTCATATAATGACATTTGTTTACTTCTCACTGTCCAGGTTTTACAGGAGCCATTGTGTATATTTTTAAATTCATAACTCAAAATATATAGATAGGCTTTGGGGAAAACACAGACAAGAGTGACAGAAAACAGGTATCTTTTTGTGCAGCATCAGCAGAGCCTGAAAATTACAGGGATTACATTCATAAAATTTATCTTAAATTCTTACTTGGAAAAAAAATCAGAAAATAACTAAATAAATAGATTCATTCATTAATTCACATATTTACCCAACAAATCTTCATTTAATTCTTAACGTATATTGAGTAACATGCTAGGTGCTACATTCAAACAAAAACATTCCTTCTTCATAGAGCTTATGGTTTAGTTGAGGCAAGAAAGTAGGCAAAATTAATAAATGAAGCTGCATTAGAATGGAAAGGAGAGAGATGAGCAGACCAGGAACACAGAAAGCTCAATGGCCAACAAAGGCTCTGATGAGGGCTTTTCATCAAGAAGAAGCGGGCACTAGTGTCTTGAAGAAAATGAAGACACATCAGTGTGTTGAAGGGCTGGGGAAGAAGAGGTGGGAGGCGAACCTGGCACTGAACAACTCTGAAAGCCAGACCGGGTTCTCTGCTCATTTCCCTCAGAGAAACAAAGAGCCATTGTAGTCGGAAGGGTGGCAGGGAAAATAAGGGATTTATGAAATCATCCTGGCTGCTCTGGTAGAAAACCTAATACAGGGACATAAATGTGTCCAGAATGGAGTGATTCCTCCATTTAACACATAAACATAAAGCACCTATCACGTGGTATATTCTAGTGAGCAATGACGTAGCAACACACACACACACACACACACACACACATGTAAGACAGAAAGTAGATTAAACAGGTACACTCATATATCAGAAGTGTGAACTGGCGAATATTTTCAGAAACTATTTCCAGAGGACAAACAAGAGCTAAGAATTCTTGACTCCTACAGTTAAACTAAATATGGTGAAGAAAACACCAATTGAAATAGTATGGGAAGTTAAACTGACACCTAGAATTCTAAGATTTAAAAGAAATCAAACAAAGAAACTGTTTCAGTTGTGTTCTTTTCCATTTCACATGAAATCCTGTTCATTTTGAATTGCTTCAAAGTAGAGGATCTATTCATCTTTCTTAATTTCACGTTTTCTATGATTTCAGGTTTTTTTAAATCTGATTATCACTTTGTTTCAAGGAAACTAAAATTTTACAATGCTACAACTTGAATCATTTCACACAAACCACCACCTGTCACGGTTAGGTCATTCTTGGAAGGGAACATTCAGGACTTTAGGGGAATCCAGTTACAAAATCACAATTTAACCTTCTTGAAGGAAAATAATATGTTATATTCCAACCAAGAAATTCATAGAAAAAGGTATCCAATCAAGCAAGAGATCACAGAACACTACTGGAAGCCTTTATCTGTGGTAAAATGGAGAAGCTAGGGATTAAAAGCACAAAACTGAAATTGTTGTTTTACACCATTTAGCTGAAGATGTGGAAATGAATAAAGTCAAATAGCTGACATGTAGTAATAAAAGAAAGAATACTTAGTCCTGAGATCCCAGAGTTGTGATTGTACAGTGTCTGGGTTTTACAAAAATAGACGTGAGATACATCAGAAAATCTATTGCTGAAACATAGTCACAGATACATCCTCTGGGCTGGGCAGATAGCTCGGGGGTCTGAGTGCCTGCCTGGCAAGTGCAAGGACCCGGATGTGATCCCTGGCAACACATGCCCTACTGGTCCAGAACCCATGCACACTGAGCTGGCCACCAAATCTGTGTGTGGTAGCATATGCCTATAATCCCAGCACTGGGGTGACTGAGACAAGAGGCTCACTTGGAGTCCAAGCCATGTAGTGAGATCCTGTACCAAAAAAAGATACAGTCTCACCCCTCACTCACTACCTCAGGGATGAGGTATCTACCGATGTGAGATATCACCTCTGGAATTTAGTCCAAGGATTGACGTACTCTTTCCTAAAGATTCCTATGCTTTTTCTAAATGTACATTCTAAAAGTAATTACATTTCTTTCTTTTTTAGATTTATTTAGTATAGAGGCTACAGGGTCTCACTGTACAGACGAGACTTGTAGTGATCCTCCTGTTTTCAGCCTCCCAAGCGCTGGAATTACAGGTGTGCGCCACCTCGCCAAGTCTCAGTCACTATCTCAGCACACCCCTTGGAGGCTGAGCTGGCCCAGCATGCCTGGGGATCAAACCCGAGTCCCTGCGTCTGCCTAAGCAGGCGCTTTGGTTCATTGAGCTATCTCGCGAGCCCTAAAAGTAATTACATTTCTGCCAAGAATCTCTAAATCAACCTGGGAGTTTAACAATAGATCTCTATATCTTTCATTTTGATAGACACCTTTCCTCAATTTGAATCTGTTTTGAATCATATGCTCTTTTATTTTGACTTTCTTTTCTGCCTCATCATTATTTCACTGGGATGTTTTTAAAATCCTTTATGGAGTCACACGGGCCAAATTCAAAATGACATAGTCTGGCATCACTGTCCTCTCAGGTCTTCCTCTTAGCAATGGCTTGGACATTTGCAGCTTACTTAGGTTTAGTCAAACTATGTACCCAAAAATAAATCAATTCTCACTGCCATAAATGTACGAAAATTGTTGCCACGTATATCTAATTTCTCATTACATGGATTTGGTTTAGACTTTGGAAATTCTCTGTTTCCTTCCAATAATTGGATAATGTCTTCCTGGAGGGTTGAGCATTTCATTGCCCATGTAGCCTTTTATATCTCCTGATTTTTTTTTTTTCTCCCCATTCAATCAACTTTCTCAGGGCCTTCAACAAAATCAGCCACCTTCATAAAACACTTGATAACAATGCAAATGAAAACAATTTTGTTCTCCAGTGTTCTTTCCAGGCCTCATAGAAGTTGCTATCATAATCTCATAATTCTTCCTTTATTTATGATTCGTTCTTCCATAAACAAGCGAGACCCCCAAACTGCCCAGTACAAGGAAGGCACTGAATTTTTGTACTGTTTCCTTTCAAAGGCAACAAAAGTCGAATGAACTGAACACAGGCAGGTGAAATCTGTGTCCCCGCTAGCGACAGCAGGTTTGGGCAGAGAGGCTGTAACTGGACCCCTCTGCACTCCAGATTCCTCCAGCTGTGTCCCCAGAAAGGACGTTTTGGAGACTTCCCATGGGTAATTTTTGTTGTTGTGTTTTGGAATGCATTTCACCAAATTCCACTAGGACATCCTTATTTTTCTTCTCCTAAAAATGACCACCGGTCTCCTCAGTCCATGTGGAAGACATTCTAGCAATCAAACAGCAAAAGGAGAAGGACCCCACTCTTGCTCCTAGAGCCCGACACATGCATGGTACTGGCTGCCTGACTACCTAGTCACCTATATGCGCCACTGTAGTATTGGACATTTCGCATCTATGATCACTGTGCAATTTGGTTTTCAAAGTTAATTCAAAAGGCACCTTTACCGGAGTGGGCAACAGTCTCCCCACTCACACGCGTCTCTGCTCTCACAAAGTCTATCTGTATTATTATGCCTGTACAAGCATGATTTTTGTGTCTTTGTTCTTCGACTCTTGTCTTCCTTCCTGGGGCTCTGGAACAAATTCTGCAGGGGAGAAGCCAGCAGCAGTTCATCTGAACAGTTCCGAAGTTCTATTTTAATCACTGCGTAGTCCTCACTGATTGCGCGGCCGTGGGAGCAGCCGGCTTCCCAGCGCTCACCTCCTAAGACAAGTTGCTCCCTCAGTGATAGGTTGTCCAGATGAACCAAAGCAAAGTCCTGCGAAGCAGTGCCCGTGGCTACTACATGATCGTGAACATTTCCCTCACTTGGAGATTGTCCTCCTACCAGGCAATCAAAAGAAGTCTCATTTCCACAATGAAAACTATGAGCAGTTATTACTAAATCTTCTGCTACATACAGTGTTTTGTAGACACCACGTACTACAGCAATGTTACCCAAGCGACTGCCGTACTGGAGAGAAAACAGAAGACAAGCACCTATATCCACATTCCTTACCTTTTGTCTATTGCTTAAAACAATGACGAGTGGCGTACAGGTCTTTTAAAAAATTTCTTCCGATTCTCAGTTTTCCGTGCACATCCCCTGCTGATCTAGCATGGACTCGCTGGGAAGCCCGAAGGCCTGGAAGAGCTCGCCCGGGCCTGCTGGGGAGATCTCTGCGAGCATCTTTCATCTGTGAGGAGGTGGGCCAGGCTTCTTCTCGTGGTTCACAGCAGCATTCCAAGAAGGTAAGTGCCAGCTTGCAAGCAGTTACCAAGTCTCTACCTGCGCTGTATCCACTTTTATCCCGCAGGCCAAAGCCGCACACGCAGGCCCAATCCAGCGTCCCGGAGGGAGCGGATCACAAGAGCGCATCAGGGAGGAAAGACGCATTGCAGCCCATCAGCGCCGCCACCGCGGCGCTCCCTTCCAGGACTATTACTTAGTTTTCTTAAAATTCTTTTAAAACTTGAATCATGTTCTTTAAAAAGTTTCTTTCCTATTTGGTCTATATCTCAGCTTTTTAAGAGCTGAAGTATTTTTATGGGTGTTCTAAGTTCATACTCGTCCAACATATCAGTGAATGAATGCTTATGTAGGATTCAGAAGTATTTTAAAATTTAAAATGCACCATATGCCACAGCAAATGCTCACTACTAAATTCTTAAAGCTCTTATGGAAGGAATAAAAATTCCCTTGAACGTAAGTGCAAAAGCCCTTGAGCACATCAAGGCCAGCTAGTTCCCCCACCAGGAAGACAAGCGTTGTTCCACTGTTGTTGTCATCCGAGCAAGCCCTCGAGGTGCTCAGCACGTTATCAACAGTACCGAGGCTATGATCATGTTAGAATAATATGCTGAGTGTATCATGAAAGATATCCAAGATGTCAAAGTCTTAAAATTAGGGGGAAGGTATCTTCTCGTTCCCATGCCGAATAATCTGATAAGCGAGACAAGAAAATGCCCCAAATTGTAAAAATGCAATCTGTAAAACAGTCAATAGTATGAACAAAATAGCAAACATTAGTCAAAAAGGCAAAGATGAGAGAAATACATACTTCATCTCACAAGTCATTACTATCTTTACGGTACTGTATGATAATTTAAAGGTGAACGGATTATATAAAATAGTAATACGTGGGCTTTCCTAGGCACAGCTGTACCTCTTGCAATCAGCTTTCATATAGGCTTTTTGCTCTGTGACCTTTCTAAAAAACACCAAGGTCAATTCAAGTTTGTGAGTTCTTCTAAAAGTAAAAGTGGTTTTGGAAGAAGGTGAGGGCATGGGACTTACAGGACGGCTGAGCTACAGCCATCAGGTCAGGTGGGCTTGTTTGGAATAAAGTTAGTACCACGGCTGGGCTGCATACATTACCGTTAAGATCTCCAAACACCCCTTCTGACTGCAATTTGATGCCAAATGAGGTGTTGTTCTGTGAATAGGTGGCAAAATGCTTCAGAGATTTTCCACCAGGGGAGACAAATGTGGAACTTTACTTATGCACTGAAGACTTTTTTTGTTGTTGTTAAATTAGGCCAACAGCAGAGTTATTTTTAGATTACTTGCTTCACTTTCTCTTCTTAATGGGCTGGTATACAAAATAGGACAGAAAATGTACCAT
Source organism: Tympanoctomys barrerae (assembly GCA_002564285.1). Taxonomy (NCBI): domain Eukaryota; kingdom Metazoa; phylum Chordata; class Mammalia; order Rodentia; family Octodontidae; genus Tympanoctomys; species Tympanoctomys barrerae. The sequence continues at coordinate 6,399 of NDGN010955952.1, read as the reverse complement.
ATGCCGCAGCAAATGCTCCAATCCTGAATTCTTAAAGCTCGCATGGAAATAAAAGAGATCTTTATCTTAAAATCCAACTTCTATTCAAATGAAGAATGTAACTGTTCTAACATTATATTTATCAATTAGCAAAATACTTTAACAATTTTCAAACTAACGTCATCATTTTGCTAGAAATAAGATGTATTGAAAGAGCTTAATTTAGAATGAGTATATTAAGTTACAGTTATTTATTAAAAGTCAATATATGAAGTATGTAGTATTTCGAAGACTACAGTGCTAAATAGTTCTAGATTTCCTAAAGGTGCAAATTTTAGATAATTCATCTGCTTTCTTTTGCAGAAATAAACGTAAAATCCCTTCAAGTATTCTCATTTTGTACAGAGATAAAGTTTCAAAGCCTTCCTTTTTATTTCAAGGTGCTGTACTCTGATCTAATGCTCTCAGTCATTTTCCATAGAGCTAAAGGATAATATTGATTTAGAGTATTAGATTAAATTATGAAAATCAAACAGAACACACAATGTAAAAGACTTCTGTGTGAATATAATAACTGATCTTGGAATAAAAATAATACCCTGATTTAAAAACACAAAAGTGTGTTTAAGTTAGATTAACAAATTTAGCAAATATTAATATATAGCAAACGAACAAACAAACAAAACAAGTCTATGTTCTATGATGCCCTGCTCTTACTGAAGAAAAAAAAAAATTTACAAGACAAAAATAAAACCTGGCAACTCTAGTGTCTAAGCCCATGGGGTAGCCTACTGCAACTACGATGAGGCATACAAAAGCACTTCTTCCTTTACAAAACAAAAAGAAGAGAAAAAAATTATCAAAAGTTTTGGCATTCTCTTCTACCAAATTGCACTATTGTGCTAAGTATCTAGGTCTATTTATTCTTATATGAATAAAATAAACAACCATTAAAATTTGTTTGACCTTTTATGTAGCCTAGATTTAATAGATTAAGTTTTAAGTGAAATATTTTTAATATAGGCATTTAGGCAAATAGAAATTAATTGTTGAAAAAGGTTGCATGCAGAGAAGTTGTAATGTGCAGACAAAACAACTCTAACATGTGACCTTGGATAAATTATAATATAAAACTAGGAAATTAAGAATATTTTGATTATTAACACTAGTAAGCTAAGTGTACTAATAAAATTTTGTGTTAAAGGTTACATTAAGCATATGTTCTAAATCTTACATTGAAAAATGCACTAAAGTAATGCCCAATTTGATTCAATCCTGAACACATTTGTTCTAAGATACATGTTTTAAGAATAAGTAAGTGTCAAGAGCAATATTCAAGTTGCTTCTTAGGCCAAATACAAAAGTAATCCTTTAAACATTAAAGAAATTGCAGTCACCTTGCCTAGAAACTGTTCACAAAGCCAAGCACTGAGAACATGTATCCCTCGTTTAGGGGAAAGCAGGAGAAGGTGGAGGAGAAGGAATCAAGTTTCAGGACTCCACCATGCTTTGCGGCACAGCCAGGCTTAGCTCGGATCTACAAGTTCATGTCTGTATTTTAATTAAACAACACTTTATAAGGTCAAGTTAATTAATCCGAAGGAGATCAACTTTAAAAGTGACAAGCAAAAATGAACCTATGTCACCCAAGGACTGTAAACACCACAGTGCTGAACATGTATTGAAATTTCAACCTGCCTCCCACTTAGAATTAGTTTTATTCAAGTAAAAGTGGCAACTCTGAATCGAAGATGTTATAAATGAAAAAGAGAAACACAAGGCCATTCTTATCAGGTTAATTGACTGTGTCTAATCAGTTTAGTTTTATGTTCATGTCGCTCTAGCTAGTGAAATCAAATTTAGATTACTGAACACTTACCCACACTATCTATTTACTTTATACTAGTTTTACTAAAGGCTGACCTCTAAGTATGAACAATGGAATCCCGACCTTCTATATTGTGTGAACAGATATTTGTAGAACTGGACTATGCAGATCCTAAGTAAAACCATTGCAGAAGTTGCATATTGGATTGAATACATTCATTATTCCAAATCAAAAGGAAAGCCTTCTCATGACACATTATTGTATAAGAATAGTTACTACCCACACACAGTAACTACTTTTTAAACATGTGATTTTTATTATAGGATCACTAACATATGCTCCCAACACCAGCAAACTGAAGAATATGTATTACTTGCCAAACCTTTCTTTCACTGAGCACATATCTTCCCAGTAAATAATCATTTCCAGACAAATGGAATAGAGCTCTCTGTGCTTCTTTAACTAAACCATCCAATGCGTAGACTGAAGAAGAGGGAAGAAACATAAATGTAAAAGTAGCTTTAAAATGCTTTCCCTTCGATTTTCCTTTACCTGAAAGTCTCAACCTAACGTCCCTAAGGAACTCACATGGAATGGCAGCTAATACTTCATATAGAACAGTGTACTAAGGAACTATGGTGGCATTCTCTGTAGAGTTCACGTCAGAGAATAAAATAGCCGGCACCATTAGACACAAAGTAAAGGATTCCAATTTTAATGGAAATTGTCAATTAGTTAGCTTTATTTCTAAAATACACGAAATTACTGCATAATGGGGCCAGGAAAAATGGTTTGCTAAATTTAAAATATACCCAAGGTAAGAATAAAATTCTAATCATATTTACAAAGCCTGGAAGACATCTTCAGAACAGTGAGTATTTGCTGCAAAAGAAAAGACCTAAGACACAGACTCAAAGGACGAAGTTATTGTATTGGAAAAAGTATGCAAGAAAGGTGCTCATAGGTGTCAAAATGGTATCTAGAATGGAAGATTCTAAAATTTATTATATAATACTGTTTATAAAACATATTTTTTCAAAAAAATGTGACTTCATTGTAATCATTACCGTAGCACTCTGCAAATTTCATACTTGAAAACAAATCAAGGTCTAAGGCATTTGAAAAACTTTTAAATGTAGCAAAACTGAGACAGTCTTAAAATAGGGCAACATTTAGTTTTGCCACATCTAATAGCTTCGGAGAACTTCATGAATAAACAATTGTAACTTCACTTGCAAATACCACAAACAAAATTCAAAATTAATTTTGAAGTTTCAGGTTTCAAGCTTTCCGAGGTATACTGGTTCAGACAGAGACAACATTTGACTTCTTAGCATATCCACAAAGTCAGATTTTCCTCTAAAGAAAATGCCTGTATTAGTTGTTTGTAACCTAAATGTCTGACCAAATGGGGTGGAAAAAAATGATACACTTCTGGGAAATTGCATATTTCCCTTCCTTCCAGCAACGCAGAATTCAGAAGGCTGGACAGGAGGATGCTCCCTTAGCAAAATAGGCCACGTACCCTAAATGTTCATGCCCTCATTTTTAAGATGCAAAATATACCTAACATGCAACAAAACAATAAAAACATCATGATAGATAGTGAAAGAAGTTAGGAAAAAGGAGGATCATAAGATCCATAACTGAATCAAAAACATTTATTGTGAGCTACTATGTTAGATGTTTACAAATACCATTTTAATTCATACACAAGGACTGTAATGTAGTATTTTCCATCCTTATTCTACACCTGAAAAAAAATTAGGTTCCAAAATTAAGAAAGGTGCCCAAGATTGTGGCGGGGCATGGAATTTGTTTTCCATTCCACTGGTGCTAAGCTTCTCCTCCTGTTGTCAGCCCACGTTTCCACTACCCCATGGATGTCCTTGCACGGACCACTGCTGCAAAGAATACAGAAGAAGTGAAAGACATTGTCTCTGCCCTCCAGGAAGTTAATATGTAAGGGGCATCCTTAAGATTCAGATGTGGGTTTGGGAAAAGCAGTACCATAAGCTGGCTGTGAAAAGGAAGAAGCACTGGCTATGAAAAGTACATAACTCACGTGATCTTTGATACTTATCATATAATCTTGGACAGAAAATAGTTTGTATTACTTTTCATTTTCATAGAGTACATAGTGTGTCTCCTGTAACTATTTTAGAGAATTTTAGACCAAAGAACCAATTAAAACTATATGAGCCTTCTTAGTTGTAAGAAGGTCTCACTACTAGATCGGACTCGTAGTGATCCTCCCGTTTACAGCCTCCCAAGAGCTGGGATCACAGGCGTTCGCCACCATGCCCAGTCTCAATTACAGGCTCAGCGCGCCCGGGGAGGCAGGGCCGGCAGGGCAGGCCAGGGATAGAACCCCCGGCCCCTGCACCTGCTTGGAGGCGCTTTAATCCGCTGAGCTATTTGGCAGGCCCTTTTATTCTTTTCCTTTGATCCAAAGCTGTTCATCATCTATTTATAAAATTAGGACTCCATGCTGAAGTATCCATCGCCGAGCCCGAAGCTACACTGCAGATTCTCAATGTTTTGGAAGTAGGTGAGGTAGCATCAGGCTGCTGGGAAGAGTCCCAGGAAGTACGTCACTTCTACAAGAAGCACATAAAATAAACATGCTGCCTTTCGCTGTCACACGCACCACTATTACAGTACTTTTGTATCCATGGTGTCACTAATCAGTCAGCGCTTGGAATAATCTTCTAAGAAAAAAACGGGCTCCCAGTTCTGAGCAGCACAGAATGAAAAACAAAACAACTTTGGAAAGGGAATGGACTTCAAATATGTTTGAAAATGACTTTTTGAATCTCTACAAAAGACTCGCCAATCTCCCTTTTATTTTCTGCAAGTTTAAGCTAATCAGATGATATTGGTACTATATAATGGAATCTTAACACCACACAGTCCACCAACTTTGTAACTTTAACTGAAATGCCACAGTGTGCAGAAATCCTGCACAACTCAACACAGATGCGAAAAAATTGCAGGCTTTAAACACATCCTCAACCCGGCTATGCCTCCCTCAGTCTCTCCATTCCCGTCTGTGTCTTATTTTAAAGAAATCTAATAGAATTCTCTCCTTTACAAAATTTCCTGTATGTGAAATTATACTTTTCTCTACTTTTAAGATTAAGAAGAGAAGGGCCTGCCAAATAACTCAGCGGATTAAAGCTCCTACAAGCAGGCACAGGGCCTGGGGGTTCTATACCCGGGCCTGCTGTGCCAGCCGCTGAAACAGTAATTGAGACTGAGCGTGGTGGCACGTGCCTGTAATCCCAGCTCTTGGGAGGCTCCTAATGGGTGGATCGCTAGAAGTCTGATATAGTAGTGAGACTCTGAAAACCCTGTGGATCCTTCCCTAAAATACAAAGAAAAAAAAAGACTAGAAAGATAGCTCAGAGGCATGGGTGCCTCCTGGCAAGAACGAAGTCCCTAGTTCAATCCCCTGTATCACATGCTGTGCCAGCGCTGGGCAAGGTGCCAGACCCAGAATCAGGCATGGGGCCACCTGGCTGTAATCCCAGCACTGGGGAGGCTGAGGCATGAGGATCCCTGTGAGTTTGAGACCAGCCTGGTGGCTACAAAGAGTGAGCACAGTGCCAGGCCAGTCCGACCCGCATGGCGAGACCCTGTCTTAAATTAATTCATTAATTAATGAAGAATAGAGGCTAAAACCCAGAATAAGGAAGTCAGATATGAGAATCCAAATTTCTAAACAACTTTCTGTAAATGTTTCTTATAAAAAGTAAAAGTACCACCATGAATTTCTCACCTATTTAAACTGCACTCAGGGTATGTCCTGAACAGCACCCTCTGTAGCACCTAGTGAACTTACTACGCCCGACAAACTAGATCTCATTATTTGAATAATTTTTATTTCATAGCAAAAGTTGATCCTTCAATAAATACTGTATCATGCTTGCTTGAAATAATTTACTTACGCAGTTGCATGAGAAAATGCAACGGATGCATGTCAAAAACACACTAAAATTAAAATTTTACCACTACATATTGAAATTTAAATTAAGAACTAATTAAACTGACTTTGTTCTTCTGGGAAAGCTGTGATAAAAGAAAGAACAGTATAGCTTTTTATTTATGGAAATCAAGGCTACAAAATGTACATATTAATAGTTATTCGATGAAATTGCCCTTCAATTGGAATCACAATTCCCGTCCTGCTGTATTTTTTACCTCCAGCAGCATGTCTTCATTCTCTACTAATATTTTGAGAGGAAGAGGGGGACAGAGAGTGAGCCTCGCTCAGAGGAAGCCCGCGGCAGCTCGTGAGCCGTGTGGACACCAGCAGCTCACGCACCCAGCTGCATGAGACCTCGTGGGCTTCTCGTTCTTTGGTCCCACAAATACTGTAAGCAACGTCATGAAATTGCAGCTTTGTCTGTATGTTCTCATGCAGTCAAACCCTGACTCATAAAACTTCCATATCCTGTTGTCTTCGCTCTAAAAAAGTTAGCCTGTATTTCTTCATAAATGCTGTATTTTAAAGATCCTTTCCTGAGTCCCAGTGTGGTGGTGCCTGCCTATAATCCCAGTGCTGGGAGGTTTGGAAACGGGAGGATCAC